>CANNZV010000616.1:0-247727 GCA_947561585.1 Caprella mutica
ACCTGGAAAGGTGAGTGTCAGTATCAATTGTCTGTTGGAAAACATCACCAGTGTAACACATAAGTGATGATGTCGAAAAAGTGTAACCTTTATGGAACCAATCATCTTATATTTTGAACAATCATTTTTCAAATATTGTAACTATTATTTCATAGTCCATATCTTAATTTGATATTAATAACTGTAAATATTTATTTCATTGTTTATACAAATATTTTTATTGAACATTCATATTTCAAATATTGTAACTATTGTACCTTATACATATATAACAAATTCAATAGACCACAATTATATATCAATATCTGTACATGTTTATTTCATTGTTTATACAAATATTTATTATACAAATATTTCACATCGATTTAGGGTTTCAGTAACACTAATTTCTAGATATTACTTTACGCATTCTATGTACTCTGTTTGAATTATTTACCTGTGTATCAGTAATTAGCGACAATTAGAGTTTTTAAAGAGTCATATAAGCTTTTATTAGTCGTCACCTCCTCAATTTGATGTCGCTTAACTTCACACGGACGTACGTATCTATTTGTATAATAGAATTAAACAGTAAATGCATTTAGAGTGGAAAGTCTCTATGTAGCATTTATATTCAGTATGTACATAATTAACTTTTGCAATTTGTTTCAGAACTCATGCAAAAAGTGGTTCAGACAGTTCACTATAAAAAAAACTAGTTCATGGAAAGCTTGTAAGTTTAAAGTTTAATTGAAGAACTTTTATCTATCGATTACTTATACATAATTGGTATTAATATGATATTATTTCTATCTTCTATGTTATATAGATATATTTTAGAGTATTTAATAGTTAATACGGTAGAGTTGGATTAATTTTTTCAGTTACTATACAATAATTCAAACATATTCTCATTATTTTATTCATGGAAATAATAACTTTATTTTAGAATGATATTATACTGAATAATATTTTATTACCATTAAAAATAATGTTTTATGAAACGGTTGTATTATACCGTTTATCGAAATTATTTCAATTTTCTTATATAAAGATTTAATAGTTGTTTTAATCATGGATATTAAAACAAAATACTTAAATCATTTTTATGCCATTAATTATTGATACGTGCCATTAAATTCCTATGTAAAGACTGCTTATCTATCAATTTTTAATCTATATGTATTATAGATATTCAAGACAACTGTCTATGTATAATGACTTCAATTTAAAATATATTGTTTGTATTTATTTTAATGACAGATATAAAGAAAATAATTATTTAATATTGTTTTTAATATTTTAACTGATCAGTACTATTAGAAATAATGAATATGTATTAATATATATTGTATATGTATGCATTCATATTAAAATTAATTAAATAAATTGTATAAGTCAATAGCATCTATGAATATAATATGAATATCATATGATCTTGATATGATATTGATATGATATTCATATGATATTCATACAATATTCACATATATTCATATGATATTCATATGATATTCATATCATATCCATATAATTTTCATATCATATTCATATGGCACAAAAATGTTATTTTTATTCCACACAATTATTGCACTTCTTTCAATTTCAATAATTGTTTCCCAATCCAATCACAATTTACCATGTATGGTTTAATCCCTATAACCACATAGTATTCTAAACACAGTCTATTTTGTAGACTCATAGAATAAACAGCATGCGATTGGAAATCCACATAGGAGCACGTATGTCAATCTGAACACCATTTTTAAAAACAGAACCTTTTTTACGCTATACTTCGGTCATAGTTATATTGAGTAGAGGTTAACATATGATGTGTAAAGTTAACATATGATGTGTAATACGATGTGTAGAGTTAACATATGATGTGTAAAGTTAACATATGATGTGTAAAGTTAACATATGATGTGTAATACGATGTGTAGAGTTAACATATGATGTGTAAAGTTAACATATGATGTGTAAAGTTAACATATGATGTGTAAGGTTAACATATGATGTGTAAAGTTAACATATGATGTGTAAAGTTAACATATGATGTGTAGTGTTAACATATGATGTGTAAAGTTAACATATGATGTGTAAAGTTAACATATGATGTGTAAAGTTAACATATGATGTGTAATACGATGTGTAGAGTTAACATATGATGTGTAAAGTTAACATATGATGTGTAGTGTTAACATATGATGTGTAAAGTTAACATATAATGTGTAGTGTTAGCATATGATGTGTAGTGTTAACATATGATGTGTAGTGTTAACATATGATGTGTAGAGTTAACATATGATGTGTAAAGTTAACATATGATGTGTAAAGTTAACATATGATGTGTAATGTTAACATATAATGTGTAGTGTTAACATATGATGTGTAAAGTTAACATATGATGTGTAGTGTTAACATATGATGTGTAAAGTTAACATATGATGTGTAAAGTTAACATATGATGTGTAAAGTTAACATATGATGTGTAATACGATGTGTAGAGTTAACATATGATGTGTAAAGTTAACATATGATGTGTAGTGTTAACATATGATGTGTAGAGTTAACATATAATGTGTAGTGTTAGCATATGATGTGTAGTGTTAACATATGATGTGTAGTGTTAACATATGATGTGTAGTGTTAGCATATGATGTGTAGAGTTAACATATGATGTGTAGAGTTAACATATGATGTGTAAAGTTAACATATGATGTGTAAAGTTAACATATGATGTGTAATGTTAACATATAATGTGTAGTGTTAGCATATGATGTGTAATGTTAACAAATAATGTGTAGTGTTAGCATATGATGTGTAATGTTAACATATGATGTGTAATGTTAACATATGATGTGTAATGTTAACATATGATGTGTAATGTTAACATATGATGTGTAGTGTTAACATATGATGTGTAGTGTTAACATATGATGTGTAATGTTAACATATGATGTGTAGTGTTAACATATGATGTGTAATGTTAGCATATGATGTGTAATATTAGCATATGATGTGTAATGTTAGCATATGATGTGTAATATTAGCATATGATGTGTAATGTTAGCATATGATGTGTAATATTAGCATATGATGTGTAATGTTAACATATGATGTGTAGTGTTAACATATGATGTGTAGTGTTAACATATGATGTGTAGTGTTAACATATGATGTGTAGTGTTAACATATGATGTGTAGTGTTAACATATGATGTGTAGTGTTAAATATTGTTCAATAATGATAGATATCGATGGTTATCATTAATTTCTATAAACCTTTGAAATTTATTAAGATGTTTGTCAGCTGTACAAATGTGTTCTTTATGAAATAAGGTTAATGAAATACTATCTATTGAATTTGATGTAAACTTTTGATTACTTAATTCAATATTTTCAGTCTAGATCTGAATATATTATTTTATTTCAGCAAAATATATTAAAGCGATGTACCTTTACTGTTTATATTAATAATTTAGCGTTAATTTTGACATAATTAATTAGTGTATCTTCACTGTTTATATAACTTTCAGTTCAATACTTTAGAGTCTATTAAATGCTCTGCACTGCTTGCTTTGCCGTTAATTTTCTCCTGGTCTCATTACTGTTAATCCACGGGATTACTGCGCCCAAAATCCCATCTTTTATTTGCCGAAATCCTACACGGGACTTCCTATAACAGTGACATTCGGTAGCTACGGACAGACAGCAATGATTGCAGTGGCTCTGGGAGTTTCCCTGCGATAATTAACCACGATTATCGACGACAAATTCTGCCCTGGTCCCTTGCTGATAGGTTTCTTATTACGAGAGAATTCGGCAACGCTTTTCCGTCCCATAGGAGCTGCGGAAAATACGTTGTCTTGCGATTTAATTTAGTTAACGAATGTAGAAGAATGCAGAAGGTATGGGTCTCTGTATCGCCAATTTACTCTATTGAACTGTACGTGCTTATTTTTGATGTAAATTACAAGGATTCTGTTATTTCACATTTAAAAATTGTAGATTATGGTGATATATCAGTATACATTTTGTAATAATTCAACTCCCTAATATTTTAAAGATATTTTAATCATTCATTTTCTTGAACTTTCTTGGTCAGATATTTCGATATTAAAAATAGACAATTCTGTTCAATTATTTGTAATAATATTATGAACAAAGATTATTATATTGAAATCATTTTTTTGTGGATAATGAATTTATAAATCAACTTTTTACAAGTTGTATTTTGAATAAAAAAAGACAGTAATGGATCTAAATGAAGAGAATAAATTCCTAATAATATTATAAACAAAGTAATATATATGCTATTGAATTTTTTTCTGTGGATACTGAATTTAAAGATGAAATATTACAACAAGTATTTTGAAAAAACTAAAATAAGTAATAGATACAAGTGTTTTTTTTTTAAATTGTACACAACCACAAGACCTATTTTCAACTAGTAGATACTCCACTAGTTTATTTTGCTCCATACTAACTAGATAAAGAGTCGGCCATATTGTGACTAGATATCCTCCATGCGAATCCAGCTTCTATTTCAAGAAGGAGGAGGGATGTTCGTTTTTGTTCCATCGTTCCTTTTTGTTCGAGAGAAGAGTTGGTTGCGTGATTGACAGATCTGTACGCACCAAGCAAGGCCTTAAAGTCTTTCGACCTGAACACTTAAATGTTAATATAAATTTAATCTTGGAAGAATAATCGTTTTACAATTGTTATTTTAACTATGTGGTTTCAATTTGTTCATTTTATTTGATCAGGTGTTTTGAAAATTGGAAATTTCAGCATTTTTCCCCTCTTGTAGCATCTACTAAATTAGTTATCACCTTTTTTTTCATTGAAATCTCTATATTAGGATCCTTTTAGTATATTATATAGTTTTAGATATACTCTAAGAAGGCCTGGAAACATCACTAGCCTTAAAATTAGAGCCTCTGAATATGTAGAAGCGTCTTGAAACCATCAGGCATCTGATTCGAACTCTGAATGGCGTCGATTTTAAAGTTAGATCCCAATCGTGACGTTTGAATCCTTGCCATGAAAGGGTTTTCGAAGCGTCCTCTGCTGAATTTGTTCCTGGCGATGGTGACGTGACACTTGATTGACATTTTGCCATTTTTGAAAAGGGGAGCAATGTGTGATTTCACAATGGAGGAGATGGAGTCATTATAAAAAGGGAATTACGTACACAGACCTTTTGGAATGAGTTTTCATCATTTGAATAAGCATGAATATATCAAATACACTGTGAAAAATACACACAGTGGCTTCAAAACACAAAGGCCGGCCTATCTAATAGCGACCAATCAGCTGCGCCTATTTTTAACTATAGGTAAGTATAGTGAAAATTTAGAGTAAATCTTTTTATAGTCTTATAAATTGTTGCGTGCAGTTTTAGATAATCGTTACTGTTGCCGTGAAATGCTTTTCTACAATACAGTAGAACTCCTCTATAATGAAGTCCTGTCTAGTGAATGTAGTGTCCTGAGTAAGGAAGTAGCCTCTATATTGAACACATTTTCATTTGTCTGCCATGAAATTTGCTATCTGTTCTATAAATCTGATGGCACTTTATGGCAAACTAAAGAAAGTTTGTTCACTATAGAGGCTACTTCCTTACTCAGGACACTACATTCACTATAGAGGATTAAATTATATAAGAGCTCTATACTGTAGTTATAATTTAGAATTGAAACACAAGATAATACTTAATTGTGCTGTAGAAGAATAAGAGTAATAGTCTTAGGTGGTTCTACCATACTTTTCTCTTTGCAATCCTTCCCTAATATAATAAATTACATTACTAATATATTAAAGTAGAATATTTTCCTTGAATTTAATGATCTCAAAGACTTCATTACTATCAATTCAGCATAACAAGTAATGTAATTTCTCTACCGAGAATGGGCCAGTTTCATGTACATATTTATAAGCAATGTTAAGGGGGGTTTTCTGGGCTTAAATCCCCTCTAATCCGTTCATCGGCACAGTAAATTTTTATATAAACACAAAGTTTTGATAGGAGGCATTCTTAGCAGGATAATTAGCTGTGAGAGAGGCTAAAGTTTTACAATGAAGTCGTATTAGGAGATTGCAATAAGTCCTCGATTTACATATGAATATTTTGTGCCAGCCTTCAAGTTAGGGGCTAATAGGCCTTCTTACGCTCGGAATAACTTTGGAAATCTGTACAATTACTTTTAATAATATCTCAGCTGCACATGGGGCCCCAATTGTTCAAAAAGAAAATGAGAATAAGAAACATAGCTAGCAAAACTTTTCAGTTTGTATAGAGTCTGTAAATACTATTCAGTAGAGGGAAAGTTATGGTGGGGCCTTATAGAAGAACAAGGAGGGGCCATACATAATCTTCCATTACTCTACCATGGAAATAGTATTTTGAAAGTTCTATTAAAGATTGATAATAATATTGGATGATTTTATTTAGCATGTTTTATATGTTTACATAGAATTTTTCTCTCTCTCTTCTTTTTACCTCTGTCTCTTACTCATCTGTCTCCCTCTTCTTCCTAAATATCTCTTTCTCACTTTTATCTCTCCATTTCTCTCCTATTTCCAGTCTTTCTGTCCACACACACATTCTCTCCTTTCTATATCTCTCTTTCTCTCCTGTCTATCCTCTTTCTCTCCTGTCTATCCTCTTTCTCTCCTTTCTATCCTCTTTCTCTCCTGTCTATCCTCTTTCTCTCCTTTCTATCCTCTTTCTCTCCTGTCTATCCTCTTTCTCTCCTGTCTATCCTCTTTCTCTCCTGTCTATCCTCTTTCCCTCCTGTCTATCCTCTTTCTCTCCTGTCTATCCTCTTTCTCTCCTGTCTATCCACTTTCTCTCTTGTCTATCCTCTTTCTCTCCTGTCTATCCTCTTTCCCTCCTGTCTATACTCTTTCTCTCCTATCTCCTGTCCCTTTCTCTCCTGTCCCTTTCTCCTCTGTCCCTTTCTCCCCTGTCCCTTTCTCCCCTGTCTCTTTCTCTCCTGTCTCCTGTCCACACTCCCATCCCCGCGGTTTTTCTCTCCCTGCGTTTGACGTAAGTGGTCCAGCTATACCTTATGAGTCGCATAATCACTCCGCACAAAATTTCCTAATTATATATCCGATAGTTGAATATTTTCTCCAAGCCTCTCCGTTCATTATTTCAGTCTGGGGAAGCTTTAACAATTGACATGTTTATTCGATAGGATGTGGATATTTACTATTAAATTTGCTTTAAGTTTATTATATTTAGAATAAACAATAACCAAGCAGAAATATTGTCAATATTTATGAACGAAATATTTTCTGCCACAAATATTTGAAGCTCAATATTATGAGAAAAGTCTGATAATTAATGCTTTGTTCAATTGAAACATGAAATCCGAAATTTTGTTATTTAAGAATAATACTTTAATAAAATTAAAAAATCATTTAAAATATCATATATTTTTACTAGAAATTTGAATAATGAAGAAATTTTTTTTCTAGTTGATAATATTTCAAAAAATGGATGACATGATTTAATTATATTTTATCTTAAATAATTTTGCATTCAATCAATTGCAAATGAATTTTGTGCCGTGAAGCCGTTTTCAAAGTGTATATTCGTCAAAATAATTATATTTTTCACTTATTACCAATTGGAAAAATTAAAACCTGGTCTTCAAATTTTGTAGATTGCACTAAAACTAATCCTACGTATTTTATCGTAAAATGTTATAATTTCAGACGTTATCGTCGGGAATTTTGTAGTCAATGTACAACGACATACGCTATACTATAAATGCTTTAAATTTATCTCGTTATCGTTTTTGTGACCATATTCAGTCACTTAACTAATTATGAAAATTTTCGAAAAAAGGATTCATTGTCGTCGATCGATGATCTTTTAATTCGATCGAAAGCTTACGATCTCCAACACTATTTTTTGATTGGGTTTAGCATGACTCTAATTCACACTGTTTCTAACACTCCCGCTATACACCCTAAGAGTCTCTAACGTTTCCATATGCTGTGGGAGTTACAAATAGCAAGTTAGTAGGTAGCAATATGTTTGGGCGGGCCAATATGCCAAGAAAATAATCAATTGTATATTTTTTGGCTGAAAGGTACAATTAGCTATTTTCTCCTGTTTGATAGATTCACGTGGCTTGAATATTTGTTAGATAGTATGAGTACAAATTTAAAACGATAAATGTTTTCAAGTTCGTAGCTTCAATTTCTATACTATTTTTGTTTTAGAATAGTTTTTATTGACTTTAAATAGATATTATAAGAAGAGTTTATCATAATAGCGAATACAATTTTATTTTTATTTTTGCATCAATGATGATTTATCATTGAAATATAATATCACATTGAATAAACTCATATCTACCATATAGGGTTAAATTTTGAATTATTTATATATTTATATAAACATATAATTCTTATTTAATTAAATATAAAGAAAACATTTCTCATAGATTTTCTTAGAATGCATATTTAGCGAAAACGAACCTTGCAGAAAAACTTAGCAAATATTACAGAACCACCTTTCTCGACTAATTCTTGCGGTTTGCTGATCTGTGGCCTAAATGATACCACGCCTACCTATCAATTTTTTGCCAATATGCAAAGCCTGGGAAGGTGGTTAAGTGCAGATAAGTTTTTGAGCATGGGACGCAATAGGCAGACAGTCTGCGAACGCAATTGTCGACCAGCATGCAAACTGCTCATCGCAACTTTTTCTCCAACACTCGATTCTTCTCCGTTTAATAGGAAAGATTATGTATCCTGTGGGATGTTGATGGAGTGCTGGAAGAGGTAGCGTGAGTATTTCCAGGCTTCATCACATAATGAAGTGTTTCCAAGCCTCATCACATAATGAAGTGTTTCCGGGCCTCATCACATTATGAAGTGTTTCCAGGCCTCATCACATAATGAAGTGTTTCCGGGCCTCATCACATTATGAAGTGTTTCCAGGCCTCATCACATAATGAAGTGCTTCCAGGCCTCATCACATTATGAAGTGTTGCCAAGCCTCATCACATAATGAAGTGTTTCCGGGCCTCATCACATTATGAAGTGTTTCCAGGCCTCATCACATAATGAAGTGTTTCCGGGCCTCATCACATTATGAAGTGTTTCCAGGCCTCATCACATAATGAAGTGCTTCCAGGCCTCATCACATTATGAAGTGTTGCCAAGCCTCATCACATAATGAAGTGTTTCCAGGCCTCATCACATAATGAAGTGTTTTCAGGCCTCATCACATTATGAAGTGTTTCCAAGCCTCATCACATAATGAAGTGCTTCCAGGCCTCATCACATTATGAAGTGTTGCCAAGCCTCATCACATAATGAAGAGTTTCCAGGCCTCATCACATAATGAAGTGTTTTCAGGCCTCATCACATTATGAAGTGTTTCCAGGCCTCATCACATAATGAAATGTTTCCAGGCCTCATCACATAATGAAGTGTTTCCAAGCCTCATCACATAATGAAGTGTTTCCGGGCCTCATCACATAATGAAGTGTTTCCGGGCCTCATCACATTATGAAGTGTTTCCAGGTTTCATCACATTATGAAATGTTTCCAGGCCTCATCACATAATGAAGTGTTTTCAGGCCTCATCACATTATGAAGTGTTTCCAAGCCTCATCACATAATGAAGTGTTTACAAGCCTCATCACATAATGAAGTGTTTCCAAGCCTCATCACATAATGAAGTGTTTCCAAGCCTCATCACATAATGAAGTGTTTCCAGGCCTCATCACATAATGAAGTGTTCACAAGCCTCATCACATAATGAAGTGTTTCCAAGCCTCATCACATAATGAAGTGTTTACAAGCCTCATCACATAATGAAGTGTTTTCAGGCCTCATCACATAATGAAGTGTTTACAAGCCTCATCACATAATGAAGTGCTTCCAGGCCTCATCACATAATGAAGTGTTTCCAAGATTCATAACTTTATATGAGTTCTTGTATTTTAGAGATACTTAGTTTAAACAATAATTTAGCATGCAAAATAAAATTATGCTATATGAATTTAATAAATGGTAACAAAATTGTATTTAATATTTTAATACATTATGCTAAATGTTAAATGAGTCACCAGAAATAGAGTGATAGTTGTGGTATAGAAATTTACCTTATATATTAAGAGATAAAGGATTTTAAATCAATAGTATAGATTTATTTAAAGCTATTCAGCCTGTATTACTCCATCTCATAACTTAGCTGTAAGCAGCCCCTCTCACTTTTCCATCGCATTTCTCCAATGCTACAAATAAACCATGTCTATTTTCGGACCTCTTTTCAGGGACAATAATTTTAGATTATTCTGCAGCAAAGGTTCCTAAAAAGGTTGAGAATTCAGTCCGACCCAGGCCCATGTATCTCTCAAAAGTCTGCCTGGCTTTGTTTTATGCAAATACAAATGTGAGCAGAGCATTAAACTTCAAGATTTAGAAGGGCAATATTGTGGCTTTTATTGTGTTTAGGGAGAAGAGGACTAGTACGTGAAGAGGCCATATTTCCAAGAGACTCTCCCAAGAAATGTCAAAGGGGGCAAGTACCCAATGAATGGAAACCTTCCTTCAATGCCTTATAAAGATACAATACCCTGTGGAAAATGTTATGGTGGGGGGAAAGAAGATTAAGATGGGAACCAACTTAAACTTCTATGATCACTCAATAGCTTCCTCTCTGGTAACTGAATTCTATTTTAAAAATTTAATTTATTGAAATTTATGATTTCTTCTTGGTTTAAAGTGTCAATTCATAAATTATTTGTATTTCCCTTTTACCTAAAAATGTAATTAGCTTCTACCTACTGTACCGGAGAAAAAACTTCGTTGGGGTCATAGATGATTATATTGTGTTCCATCTTAGACCCATTCTATACATGGATCGCCACCCAGTTAACGCCTTTTCAATTATTCACGCTTAAATGAACGCAAAGCGGTAGAAACGCTTGTATAGACTGCAAATTTGCTTTCCGTTCATTTAACCGTGTTTAATTGAAGAGGCGTAAACTGGGCGGTAAAAACGCGGCGTTTTATAAGTTAGTATAGAATGGGCATTAATCTTCTTTGACCCCACTATATGACTGAGCACTGAGTACTGCAATCAAAGATCTGAAGTGTAGTTAGCCCACTTATCGATCAGCAGAGATTGTTCTGCTGAACCACAAATCATGGTTTCCTTTTTAGTTCTCAGACGGAGTTTTGCATTGAATCTTCCGGGGCAACTCATCTTTTCTTCTTTCATGAAGTTGAAGTTTCGCGAGATTTACATTCCTCCTCACCGGCAAAAGTTACAGCCAAATTTAGCAGTTATGCTTCTTTTTGAGGGATGATTGCATCTTCCGAAATCTTATGCTTTTGGATTCTCTTCATTATTTATGGAATGATTTAGAATCATTTGAAATGCGGATGGAAATAATAATACAAAACTGTTATCATTGCAAATAGGTGATCTCAGATTGCAAAATTCTTCAGTTACTTTTGGCAAAAAAATATTAAAACCTTTACTTATATTCAATTTGATCATTCATTAATTTAAAAAAATATTTTGAACACTTTGAGAAAAAATCCTAGATCGAAATTTTGAAAAATTACAAATTGTTCCCGCTAGTCAATTCTTAAATTTTATTTATGAATCAATTTTAAAGTAAATGAATAGATTCCACATTCATTTTTAATTGTTCATTTCTTTCCAAATAATAACTTTCAAGGCTTAATGCTCGTTTTTGAGGTGCACATTGTGTAGCCGTCCCTTAAAGTCTCGTATGATTAAAAAATTTCAATCCTCCTTGATGTTGTTTATTTGCTGACACAGAAGCAGAATATGAGCAATCCATGACGCAAAATATGCGAGCTGTGCAACGTATGAGGGACGGAATGAGCTATGGCAGGGATGCTAAATCCTTCGGGATAAAAACCCCCGTTCCGGAAGGAAGAATTAGGTGGCAGGAGTGCTATAGTGAATGGCCTCGCAAGTTACAACTGCTAAATGGTTACAGGGCTGTAGGCCCCGCCGGCCGCCGTGAAGAATTTGACACAATCAAAAAGCTCTGAAATTTATCCCGCACCAACTCCTTCATGAGATTCTCCACCCCGTCTTTCTCTGAGAAGGGGTGAAAATCGTCATAAATTATTCCAGACTTTCAAAGCAAAGTACAATGAAACAGGCCTTTTTAATATAGCATCTGCAAAAATTTATTAGTCATCATTTGGGTTGTGACTTTTAAAATCATAGATCCCGAAAATATTATAGACGGAGAAAATTAAAAAGTATTGAATCGCTCTAAACCCGCGGTATATAGTATTCGATACCATTTCGTTTCATCTATAATAGTTTAATAATCTAAGATTTTTAAAGCATATTGTCATAACCCTAATCATCATATTTATCATTATTCTGTAAGTTTCCATTATTTCAAATTTCAAGCTTAATTTTTGATTATATTCGAAATATTAGACTAATAATATGAAATACTAATTTTCGGAAAATAATAAAATTTAAAGTGTCATAACAAGAATTCGTATAAAATACATATAAATATCGAAATTTATAAATAATGCTTTCGTTTTATAAACTAAAACTTTTTAGCCACAGAAACTTTTCAACTTCAAGAAGTTTTTAACCACGAAACTTTTTCGAACTTCTGCAGTCTACGGATTTTATTCAATAGTAGTGTCTCCATGAACAGTCGCCTGTCTCCAATGGTGAACTTTTTACCCTTCGACTTGTCTAGGTTGTTTTATGTCTATACTGCATGAAAAGTACCCATTTATATATTTTTTTCATTATTACTTAGTTATTTTAACTACTGTTCAGTTTTATTTGACCGAATAGTTGCGATTGTGAATATAGGTAATAAATATTATTTCATTCTTTTTAAATTTCATGTTTAATATGTTGTTTGTTTAAGACTTTTTAAAGTTGTATTAACATGTTTATTAGCATAATGATATTTAATGAGAATGGAAAAATCTGGAATGAAATTAATTGTTTAATATAGATTTCTGGAGATAATTTTGTACTGAATTCTTATAAATTACATATTAATATCGGAATTGATAAATTATGCTTTTTTCTATAGACTAAAACTTTTTAGCCAACTGCAAAGTTTTAAATAAGATTTATTTTGAAATAATTTTTATTTATGATTATAAATAGGTTTATTTACTTCACCATCTTCACTCCTTTTCTACAATGTTTACCTACATCACAAGTGTCTTAGAAGTAATGTGTCCCTTCTTCACCAGTCTCTAACACCTTGCTATGACTAAGCAATCAATTGACAGTGTTCTTTGGAGTGTCCGCGTCGTGCCCGATAGCTAGCTGGGTCTTTTGTGTGTTGTGTTTGACAGCAACGAATGTTTGACGGACATGACAGAAGAAAAGGACCGCCGTCTTAGGTGCGTGTTCAGTGCGTGTCTCTTTCGCTATCAGAAGTCGTGAGAAAACAATTGCAAGAGACAATTGTTATTTGCTCGCTAGGATCAACCGTAACCGAAAACATTTACACTTGTCCATCTCAATGGCAGAGCTGCAAAAATTCTTTGTGTGTTGAAAGTACGCAGCTCATTGGGGCTAAAAACAACTCAATCAATACACGGACAAATAGTTTCTAATTAATCATTCGCTTCTCCATGCAGTGGCTATTTTCAACGGGAATTTTAATAACAATTCAAATATTTCAATGGTCAATAAAATGCATTTATAAAATAGGCTCAAATACATTTTCCCGTTCAAAAATTTCCGATAGATGGCGTAAATTTGACTTTGATTTTACTCTGACTTGCTTATCGTAATGCAATGTGGAAAAATCACCTGAATTCAATTAAGAATATGAATATTCATTGGTTTTTCATACAGAACATCTTTTTCATTTGAATGTTCCATCAATATCAAACGTTTTACAGTTAGTTACCACAAAATGGATATACGTTGTAATATGATTTAAAAACAAGTGAACAATCTTGACAAGCGAGATCTGCATATGTTTCAGAACACTGCTCAGAAATACCTTAATCCTTGCACCAATTATATAAATAAACTCCAGGCGAATCCTCTCCGCCTACCTCTAAGCCGCGGTATTGACTCTCATTTTAGCTGCTGATTGAAAACAAATCTTACGGCAACGCTGAGTCCTGCAGAGAGAAATTATGCAACGTCGCTTTACCCGGTGATTGCAACTACACTTACTATTAAGTTACGAATTATCGGTCGGTTTCACATCTTCGTTCATATAAGAAAAGTAATAATGATTATTATTTTATTTATATTGGTATCCATGATACTTGCAGGTATCATAGATACCAATTACAATAATATTTAATATATCGCTTTTCTTATATGACCGATGATGTGAAACCGACCGATAATTCGTAACTTACCCTATCCATAATTTGAATTTAAATATATACTAAACATAGAATAATCTGAACTCACACCCCATTACGATTATTGTGAATGCGTTCACTCCAGTTTAAAATTCCAGATGAAAGAGAAGCAACGATGTGTCGATTTTCCTTTGATAGCTTAAAAAGGTAAGGATGAAGACATCTTAGAGTGCGATAGGACATGTCAGGAGGATAACCAGAGGAAGATTTTATGACAACGCTGGAATATCCCAGGGATGATTAATGAGGGAGCTAATTGTGGTGACAGGAGTGGTGAAATGAGGTGACAGGAGTGGTGAAATGAGGTGACAGGAGTGGTGAAATGTGGTGACAGGAGTGGTGAAATGAGGTGACAGGAGTGGTGAAATGAGGTGACAGGAGTGGTGAAATGTGGTGACAGGAGTGGTGAAATGAGGTGACAGGAGTGGTGATATGAGGTGACAGGAGTGGTGAAATGTGGTGACAGGAGTGGTGAAATGAGGTGACAGGAGTGGTGATATGAGGTGACAGGAGTGGTGAAATGAGGTGACAGGAGTGGTGATATGAGGTGACAAGAGTGGTGAAATGAGGTGACAGGAGTGGTGATATGAGGTGACAGGAGTGGTGAAATGAGGTGACAGGAGTGGTGAAATGTGGTGACAGGAGTGGTGAAATGAGGTGACAGGAGTGGTGATATGAGGTGACAGGAGTGGTGAAATGAGGTGACAGGAGTGGTGAAATGTGGTGACAGGAGTGGTGAAATGAGGTGACAGGAGTGGTGATATGAGGTGACAGGAGTGGTGAAATGAGGTGACAGGAGTGGTGATATGAGGTGACAAGAGTGGTGAAATGAGGTGATAGGAGTGGTGATATGAGGTGACAGGAGTGGTGAAATGAGGTGACAGGAGTGGTGAAATGAGGTGACAGGAGTGGTGAAATGAGGTGACAGGAGTGGTGAAATGAGGTGACAGGAGTGGTGAAATGAGGTGGTAGGAGTGGTGAAATGAGGTGACAGGAGTGGTGAAATGAGGTGACAGGAGTGGTGACAGGAGTGGTGATATGAGGTGACAGGAGTGGTGAAATGAGGTGACAGGAGTGGTGAAATGAGGTGACAGGAGTGGTGAAATGAGGTGACAGGAGTGGTGAAATGAGGTGACAGGAGTGGTGAAATGAGGTGACAGGAGTGGTGATATGAGGTGACAGGAGTGGTGAAATGAGGTGGTAGGAGTGGTGAAATGAGGTGACAGGAGTGGTGAAATGAGGTGACAGGAGTGGTGAAATGAGGTGACAAGAGTGGTGAAATGAGGTGACAGGAGTGGTGAAATGAGGTGACAAGAGTGGTGAAAGGTTTAATTTTTCTAATAAATTACATTAATTAACCCAATATTTTTTAAATAATCAATGATAAATAAAACTAAATTTCACAAAAACTGAATTAGTCAAATGTTAAATTTATCCAGTTTAGCCTCATCCAAATCCAATATAAATTCAATGGATTAACTCACAGAAAACTAATCAGCTTTCTAGAAAAAAGGCGTTATTTAGTGCTATTTATTGATCATTTCCCTTTGTGAGTTTAAATGAAGAATTGTGAAGCGATGGATAGAACTGTTAACACTTTTCCTCATCTCGTTAGAAGGAATCAATTCTACGGGGATGAATTCTACGTAAAACTATAGTAGAAAATCCAGTCTTGAATTACATTTTTCTAGATGATTCTAGTATTTGTATCAACTAAACAGTGTAGTGTTTGTTGCTAAGGGATAAACTTTTAAATATTTAACTCTAGGGTAAAATTTTATGTTGTCATTGATTTATTAATCTTTTATTTATATATATAATATCCATTGTTAATAAACAATGAAAAATATTGAACTCCTAATATCTTAAAAATTGGTCAATCCTCAAAAGAATTTTCGAACCGATTTAAACTGTTAATATTTGAAGCTAATTAGAATTTGAATAAAGCACAAATTAGCTTTTAATTTGAATTCAAAATAATGAATATTTTAAAATTAAATAAAAATGTAAAATCACCAGCACAATTTTTCCTCCATTTGCGTTCAGTATATAGGTATTAAAAGCATACATAAAAGTTCTGGAAGATTTTCGTAGCAAAGTAACCAGTGAGATGTACCTTGCTGAAACTGACGACCACCAAGAAGAAATGTCACTCAAACTCCATTGGGAAGTTTCAAAAATTCTGTTTTGTTAAAACCCCTCCATTAGTTTAGCCATAGGAAGTATAGCTAGGGAGGAGAGACTTGCTTTAGAGAAGAAGCTGGAAGAAGAAACCTCGTGATTTGGTAAGAGAAACTAAAGAAACCGCGTGATTTGGTAAGAGAAACTAAAGAAACCGCGTGATTTGGTAAGAGAAACTAAAGAAACCGCGTGATTTGGTAGGAGAAACTAAAGAAACCACGTGATTTGGTAGGAGAAACTAAAGAAACCGCGTGATTTGGTAAGAGAAACTAAAGAAACCGCGTGATTTGGTAGGAGAAACTAAAGAAACCGCGTGATTTGGTAGGAGAAACTAAAGAAACCGCGTGATTTGGTAAGAGAAACTAAAGAAACCTCGTGATTTGGTAAGAGAAACTAAAGAAACCGCGTGATTTGGTAAGAGAAACTAAAGAAACCTCGTGATTTGGTAAGAGAAACTAAAGAAACCTCGTGATTTGGTAAGAGAAACTAAAGAAACCGCGTGATTTGGTAAGAGAAACTAAAGAAACCTCGTGATTTGGTAAGAGAAACTAAAGAAACCTCTTGATTTGGTAAGAGAAACTAAAGAAACCGCGTGATTTGGTAGGAGAAACTAAAGAAACCGCGTGATTTGGTAAGAGAAACTAAAGAAACCTCGTGATTTGGTAAGAGAAACTAAAGAAACCGCGTGATTTGGTAAGAGAAACTAAAGAAACCTCGTGATTTGGTAAGAGAAACTAAAGAAACCTCTTGATTTGGTAAGAGAAACTATAGAAACCACGTGATTTGGTAGGAGAAACTATAGAAACCACGTGATTTGGTAGGAGAAACTAGAGCAACCTCGTGATTTGGTAGGAGAAACTATAGAAACCACGTGATTTGGTAGGAGAAACTAGAGCAACCTCGTGATTTGGTAGGAGAAACTATAGAAACCACGTGATTTGGTAGGAGAAACTAGAGCAATTAACTTCGTGATTTTATGGGAAAATTAAAACTCAGGAATCCACCCGATTTGATGAAAAACTTGAAAATACACGTGATTTGGTTGAAAAACATGATATTCCACGTGGTTTGCAGGGTTAAAAATCTAGAATTTCCTTAGTAGAATCTCTTCATATCGATTTTATTCAAAAGGTAGGTATTTATTCACAAAAGTCAACACATCGTATACAGCAACTGTGATTCATACCATCGAGTAGTCGGTTTGTTTTAGCATCCCTTAATTCTAAGGGCTTCAGAGTCCCCTCTCAATCCAGACTCATGAACTGACGACATGGCAACCCACTGGGCTAGATAATAGCTCCTGACTGTTGATTACTGCTTTACAGCACCATGTCATCCATCATAGGTTGTGACTCCTCTTTTCAGGGGGTCCAAATCTAATTCAACTGAAAAAATACACCTCTTCTTTTTTTAAGGTTTTAACGTAAATGATCGATAAGCTTCTGCTGCTGTCGCCTTCTTGCTTTTTTTGTCCTCATTGAATTTCATAGGTTTGTAATAGTTGTGTCTGTAGTCACTGGACTGTGAATGTTTTAGTTCATTGTTGAGATGAATTTAACAGTCACTTCCATGTTCTATCGTGTACACTACACTAAAATACACGTACTTGGTGTAAAGTACCCTAAAATGCGGATATTGAATCAACCATTTATATCTATAGTAGTGTTTAATAATATATAAGATGTCAACTATACTATGTTACTATACATATCATTTAGTTAAAAGAGTTGTGTAAATAAACGATGATGGATTATACAAATATACAATTATAAATATTTTATATCTGCCATATGAAATGATGAATTGAATGAAAATATCGTAAAATTTTCCATTATTTAATTTATAGTTTTCAACATTTTTTGTTATTTTAGTTAATTTTTTTTTTATAATTGTAAATTAATATTTTATATAAAGAACCTATAAAACTTTTATGATTTAATTTAATAATTACTAATTGATTTTCGCATAAAAATCTATCAAAAATTTAAATAATAATAAATTAATTGAATAAATGATGTTTTATAAGATGAATTTCTCAGATAAAAGTATGATGCCTATGTAACTGTGATAAAGGAGATAAAGGAGATAAAGGAGATAAAGGAGATAAAGGAGATAAAAGAGATAAAGGAAATAAAAGAGATAAAGGAGATATTCTAGCCTGTGACAAAGAGACAAAGTACAATGATTGGTAAACATTCTATAGTGTTAACAATGAACAATGATAGAGCAACAGTTTGGTAGTCATTGTATTAATATCAGTAGAACATTGTTAAAATATCATTATAAAATTGTTAAAATATATTATATTGCTAAGGTATATTTAACATTGTTAAAATATCATTATAACATTGTTAAAATAACATTATAACATTGTTAAAACATGGATTATTGTTAAAATATTTCATTGTTAAAATAGCATTATAACATTGTTAAAACATGGATTATTGTTAAAATATTTCATTGTTAAAATAGCATTATAACATTGATAAAACATGGATTATTGTTAAAATATTTCATTGTTAAAATAGCATTATAACATTGTTAAAATATTTAATATTGTTAAGATATTTTAACTGTTAAAATATCATTATAACATTATCAACATTAAACAATATTAGTATAACTTTGTAAATTTTTAATATTTGAATAAGAATTTAATATATATATATAAACGTTTAATTTAAATGCAGATAAATGAATGATTATAGTATTGCATATAGTAATATATATCATTCCAAAATATTTTGTTGCAAACAATTTTCTACTAATTATTTTTTTTCTATATTGATAATATACTTCGAATATATACTATATCTTTATTTTAAATAAGGCTTTTAACTAAGTCATTTGAGAATATCTGTGGTGCAGGTCTAGATAGTTTCGGTGGGGTTGTTGGCAATTGATTTTCATAGTGAAAAAGCACAGTTGATGATGACTTGCACATTTCACAGCGGAGACTGTTTTTCAGAGTGCTTTATTAGCGAATTATATGCATTGCTGTGAAACTTATTGAAAATTATACCCAATTCAAAAAGTCAGGAAGTGACACTGTACCTCCATTGTGTGAATTTTTTTTATAAATCAAAACGGGACTGACAGTTTTACGCTGAGGAAATATGTAAACCTTATATAATTATAAACAAACAAACTATTGACTTTCACTGAGCCAGCTTATTAAATCTTACGAAACTACTGATGCGGAACAGAAACTCTCCTAGAAAATACGATCACATGAATAATATTAGGGTCTGTGACGGTACAGCGAAGAGAAATCATGCTACTTATTAGACGGGAAAAGCTATCGAAATGTTACGAGAGCTCAGCACTCTACGAAAGGAAATGGAATCATCCCAGAGATATCGATACTGTCGATAAATGGCAGCGCTAGAACCACATTCTGACATCTTTATGGACTTTAATCAATTAATTTGTAAGCTGACGAAAATTCAATATAGAAAATCTCGAGTGTTGTTTACGTTCCTCGTCTGTTTTTTGAAATATAAAATGTATTTTATTTATAAATGGAATGTCAATGCATTTTAAGTTAAAGGTAAATTATTTTGTTTTGATCTGTATTACAGAAAAACCTTTCTCTAAAATTTATACAAATACATAATTGTAAATTCTAAAAGAAAAGTCCTTCCTCTAATCCGCACCTATCCACAATTCCAAAGAAAAGTTCTTCCTCTAATCCGTACCTTTCCACAATTCATAAAATAAAAGTTCTTCCTCTAATCCGTACCTATCCACAATTCATAAATAAAAGTTCTTCCTCTAATCCGTACCTTTCCACAATTCATAAAATAAAAGTTCTTCCTCTAATCCGTACCTATCCACAATTCCAAAGAAAAGTTCTTCCTCTAATCCATACCTATCCACAATTCATAAATAAAAGTTCTTCCTCTAATCCGTACCTTTCCACAATTCATAAATAAAAGTACTTCCTCTAATCCGTACCTATCCACAATTCCAAAGAAAAGTTCTTCCTCTAATCCGTATCCTATCCACAATTCATAAATAAAAGTTCTTCCTCTAATCCCTACCTATCCACAAATCCAAAGAAAAGTTCTTCCTCTAATCCGTATCCTATCCACAAATCCAAGTCTCCTGACAAATATGTTGAAGCTACTAAAGTCCAGTAAACAGAGAGACCTACTTGTATGTCAAGTTATTTACAAGGAATAAGTCATAAAATGAACCTTTGGGAGGTCGTAAAGCAAGAGGAAGAGCACTGAGCATATCCGAGTCTTGTTTCCATGGACATTTATCATCCCCGGGTAAAAGCAGAAGCGCCACCGGAAACCATCAACTTTATGGACAGCTCGAGAAAAAATTTGACTAGCAGGATTTGGAAAGAAGTTTGTTGTCGTATTCAGAGTGTTTGGTGTCAGCTTGTAAGTATTTGGGGAGTGGATTTGTTGAGTTGTAAGTGCTTCATTAGGTGACAGTGTGACCAATTAAAATGATGACGAATGACATTATATAGAGACTGTGAGTGTGACGTCACGATTGGTGGAAGTTTATGATTCTGAGACACAAACAGCATTTTCACTATTTAATGTAGTTTTCTCTGTTGTTTCTTGTGTGTCGCATATAATATCTCAGCTAAAATATATATAACTAGAAGGCTCTATTATGACGTATTTATTCAGCAAAATTAAATTGATATCTGAATTTATTTAACTAAGTTTAATTTTAAATTTGTTTTTTAAACATCTATTTTTCTCAAATACCTGAGTCAAAAAATACATTATATGTCTTTTTTAACTAGTGATGAATTTTTGAAGAATTTCTGTTATATATATTGTACGATTCTCAATCGGATAGAACTATCAGATTGGAACCGAGGTGTTTAAAAACTAAAGGACATGAATCTATTAATGAAATAGAAAATAGCTAAACATTTTATCACGCTGACATTTCTGATTATTCTATCAAGTTATCCGTTCACAAATCTAGCCCATGTCACTAATTCTAAAACATATTCTGTGATTGCAATTCGCATTCGACAGTTCGTTCGAAACACAGAATTTCGACCATTTTGCTGAATGACAGAATTCCCATCCTGTGTTAATTTCACCCGACAAAACAACACGTCCAAAATTCACCTCTGTGCTACATTTTAAATGTCACCAGCTTGACATGATCTAACGTAGATTTTTTTATGAAGTTTTATAACGCTGTAAATACCTATTTTGCTTAACACATTGTATAGTTTGATTAAGCTAGTTTATTTTCTGGTTGTTTTGCATGGTTCAGGTCTTAGATGTTTAGGTAGGGAAGTCAGATGCCCTGATATTAAAAGTGAAACATCCGATATGTAACTGGCACGCTGCCGCTGTTTCGGCCCCAAACTTCCTACCAAAAAGACACGCAAAATTCTCGTATAAAAAGGAAACCTTGCACCTAAAATTAAAAAGGTGATAGAACTTGTACCGTCACCTGCCCCCGAAATCTCTATCATTTGCATACATATTAAATTACCAGGCATGAATTTTCGCCCGCTATTTCGCACTACTGTGAATTACACTTCTTTCGACATTTTACAAATTAGTGTGTATTAACTTGTTAAAGTTTGCCAATCGAAAACATTTATTATAATATAATTCTCATCAGAAGAATATATTTATAAAATGAATAGTTAGAATAGATTATATTACAGTTATAATGTACGTACTATACTTATAGGTTTTAAATAAAATTACAGAATTTTATTTATTTTATTACAATATACTATTGAAGTATTTAATCATATAATTTACATTTTCTTATTATGTCAATCATGTATTCTTAATTAGGATTAACATAGAAATAAATACCAATTATTATATCAAGTTCAAATATTCCTATTTAAACTTATACATGTGTCATAATAATAAATGATAATAGATTGCCTTACATATAACCTAAATCTTCAATAAAATTAGTAATGAATTATTTTTTGGCCATTTTACTGACGAACAAATATCATTATACTCCAATTTTCAGAGAGAAAATTATGGTGGTTGAGGAGTATCCCTATAATAATATATGAGTTACAAAATTTCGAAAAGAAAATAGCAGTCAAAGTGACTGTTTGGTAGTCCTAGTGTTAACACTCTACGATCCATCCATAGTTTCTACCTGGGTATAGTATATTAGCTGCTTAAATGTTAAAGACAACTCGAGGTACACAATGACCAGAGAGTGTTGTAAGAGTTCTCTAATCTGTCGCGGTGACTGATTCTTTTCTCCTCCTACAATGGAATAAGCCAATTAGATTTCAAATGGAGAATGCTAGAGAAGATCAACCTTATACGGTGTTTCGCTGCTGTATTTTATAGGTAACGCGTCAATTACCAGATGCGACTAAATGCCGGATGCAAATTTCAATAGATTATTATATAGATATTGCATATTTGAATATAAAATATTTTAATTTAGTTCCCTCTAAAGTTTTACTCTAATGGGTATAACTTGATGCGATTTTAAATAATAACCTATAAATTTTTTTATCTGATTATAAATTCATAAAATAATGGAAATTTATCCTATTTTCCAGTGCTTACTATATATTTAGTATCAATATCAATTAAATGCGAAATAATGATATCATTTTGGTGAAAGAATAATAACCGTATATTTAAACAGTTTGAAGCTGATAATTTGTCCTTTTAGAACACTCTATTTCAGGATAATTTCCACCATGTCCATTTTACATCCTTCAATTAATAGATATTTGACGAATTGTACTTTTTTCCGTGATTTAGAGACGATTTTAGAAGTAGCAGAGAGAATTCAAGATCACAACTATAGAATCGAGGTGATGAATCGAATGGGTTGTGACAATACGCTTTTCACATCATAGATCCTGAAAATAATATAAACGGAGAGAATTAAAGAGTATTGAATCGTTCTAAATCCTCAGTATATAGTATTCGATACCATTTCATTTCGCCTATGATATTCTTAAGATCTATGATTTAAGAAGCATATTGTCAAAACCCTAGTGATGAATCACGGCGTGTAAAGATGAATCTCTTATCCTGTGACACAAACAACAGGTGAAGTCAAAAGGATTTAGGCAAAGACAACAAGTGACAATAATTTGTCAGCATTACTCATTCTGTTGATCCTCTTAGAGTTCACTCAGACCACCTGCAAACGTACCTACCAAATCAGCAATAATTTATAGTCTTTTGATACGTTCACAAACTACATATGTGGATTGAAATTCCTTGAAATCATTTATAATTTTTATTTTCATGAACAGCATGAATAATTCAAATAGGTTAAAAAAATCTAAATTATCTGACTCTAAATTATTCAAATTAAGGGGTCAAAAAGAAGCAAATACTTTAGGCCGAAACCAGTTCATATTTTGCCGCGTTATGAAGAATGGTTTTCTGATCGAAATGAAAATATAAAATGTACGACCTAATTTTAGTAACAAATTAATTACCCAACATCCTTTTTCGACATTAGACATATTATCTTTAGAGTGGTTGTCACTATATCACTATTTTTGTACTCAGCAGTTTATTTTAATTATTTTTCGATGGTTGACTAAATATAAGGTCTATAGTACAGCAACCATAGACCATAGTTACGTCCATTATAGCTTCCTCTAGTATAAAATTCACTTTAGAACTTTTTGTACTAGACCTGAATCGTTTTCTCCAAAAGTTAAGATGTGACTGAATTCGATAGCTTTTTTTAATCGAGAAATTAATTTTGACTGAAATAATTAATTTGAGGAGAAAGACGCATTTAGAAACAAGATGAAATAATAATATCCAACCTTTTTTTAACAACTATAAATTCATAATTTTATAAAAAAAACTATCTCTTACAATTATAGCCTAGTATTTACTGTATATAATTCTCTGTAATTCATCAAATCATTTATTTAGAACAGACAGAAATAAGAAATGGCAAATAATAAGTATATTACATACAGTAAAACTCCTAAGTTATGAAGCGCTCCAGTCATGAAGGACCTGAGTTATGAAATGCACCTGAGACATGAAATATTATCTATGTTTAAATTATAAAAAACGATATACGTTATGAATTTAGTCCTAGTTATCCCTCAAAGACCATAGTTTTCTCCAAGATTTCAATCATAGAAAACTATCAGTGTCCCTAGGTTATGAAGTGGCTCTGAGTTATGAAGAAACCAATACTTCATAACTCAGGAGTTTCACTGTAATTTGAAGAGAGAATTATGTAGAACATAGTATTTTAATTATTACTCTTCTTTGTAATATCCACACTAGGATAACTATCAGGTGACAAAAATTGTGTTTTGTCTAGTACGAACAGTTTACTGTACAATTTCCAGAATATCATGGTGTAATACAAAGTTTATGTACTATACGAGGGTTAGCTATATTCTTTAACTTGTAAATTTGCTATCGTATATACCCTATTATTGTTGAACTTTATATCAGTATTTTATATATCATTATAAACTATTCTTTCAATTCAATTTTTAATAAATATAGTAAAAATATTATTGTAAATTTTCCAATTTATATAACTAAAAGATATTGCTATAAAAATATGCAAATACGTCATAATTTACAGATATATATGACACATTTATTACTCATCAATTCTGTTTCCCACTGCTGCGAAATGCTAGGTATTTACTGTGATGATATCTGGTGAGTAATAACAGTTACCATATAGTGCATTAAGCCGAGAGTCTTTTCTTCTTTACCAAAGGACGACAGAGACATTAATAGATCCACGTGAGCAATAAATATGTCTATTAGCCCCAACTCTTCGCTATCGAATGGCTTCTGAGATTTCCCCTCCTTGGGGGAACCTTGGCGAAACTACGTCTCTGTGGAATATTATACCTGATCAAAAAAGCGATATACAAGCACTCTAAAGTTAACTGCAGGCATTCCTGGTAAAATTAAACTGTGTACAATTACCCTAAAATCATCCTTAAGGCATTCCATTAATAATGATATGATATAAAAATAGTTATGCAGAACCATATAATGTAATTTTAAAATTCAAGTAAAATTTAGATTATAACTCATGTAGAATAAGCACCAATCTCATAACTTTTCAAATTCGTAACCAGTATATCTCGTAGTTAACGGAAATTGAATGTGTTTATTTCAGTGGCCCGAGAAGTTACGAATCATTTGGATCTTCTATCAATGTTTGCCATTTAACATCATAAACCAATTCCTTCTGGAGGAACATCCCGATCTCACCCCATCCATCGAAAGATAACTCAAACTCAACCCTTATTCTTTACTTCAATAAGGGTCAAAAAAAGACTCAGTTGACTCTAATATAGTCCCTATTGCTTACTCAAGTTCGTCACTGGGAGGGTGGAACCGAAAGTTTCCCGATGAAGCCGTTTCTGTCGCCGTCCAAATCGGTTTTGATTTTCGCAAACCACAGCTTTTGGTTTCGATAGATCGGCTAAGTTGTGCCGTGAGATTTGTATTATGGATGTGATAAGGTAAATGTGAAGCCATGTAGTTTATGCAAATACACAAAAACACTTTATTCCCTGAATGCTTCCGTATTTGAGAAGAGTTTTCGTACTGCTTCCCAGCGATAAATTTATGGTTGTGTCATGGAAGATTAAGTAGGGCTCTGTACCTCTTCTACGGTTTTAGAACACCCAATTCACTTTGGGTTGTGGTTTTATTCAAATTAAAAAGATATTTTCCTATACGTATATTAGTTTTTAAGAATATATGTCCAGGGTAATAAGTTATCAATATTTGTTCTAATTTGTTCAAATTTATTTCATAGCATCAGAATTTAGTTACTTCATACAATGATTTCTTTAGAAAAAATTATCCGTTAAGTTTTTTAGGGTAACAGAAATCATAAAAGATTTTAAGCAATATATTGATTGATTTCGTTCTGAAACATTTTCCATAAATATATAAATTTTACCGAACATTTCTATTTCAAAATCACAATTTTTGAATTTTTGAACAAAATCTTCTGACTTCCTTTTAATCGTTTTGAAATTCTTGATTGATATCTGGAAACATCTAGTCAGGATATTTTCCAGGTTGTTTCACAACCAGTTTGAATAATCCAGTTTACTGGATATCATTCTTGCCTAATATCCAGTTTTGGCTATTCACCCTGGCTGTTTGACTACTGGTTACTATCCAGGGATACTGACTGAAAGTCCACGCCACTGCCGATATGTAAATGATGGCCGATAATGCTTAGCATTTAAACGAGTCTCGAGTCGTCGAGGAGGGACTAGAGGGCGAATATCTCAGATATTTTTGGCACTTGCACTCCTTCTCTATCTCAACTCGGTTCACGAGGCCAGGGAATTTATTCCAATGGATTTGGAGGGTTTATATATTGTGGCGCGATATGAATGGGCTAGTAGTATTGGTTTCGGCGACTCATGGTCCTTCTTTGGGTTACTTTATTGCAGCTATACTCTTGCAAGATAATGTTGATTTAACTTCTCAAGGATTGGGAGTTAAGCTCAGCCTGAGCAAGTGTCAAGAAAGAAGCATGGATATGCACTTGGAAAACACTTGCATTGGCTAAGAAACAATGCATTCATGAGCTTATGTAATTATATTCAACATGAATTAATGTAAAAGATTGACATTTTAAATTCAAAAATTTGCTTATGATGGAATAAGTTTGTGAATCTCTACATTATCATATAATATGTTTTATTAACTGTTTAATTATAAACAAATTAGAAAATAGAATAATATATAAATATTATTAATAATATTAATTAGACTATACTTGCAGCTGAACTTCTGACATTTTGAAATTAATGATCGTTAAAAATTATTCATCATATACCGTATATTTTTTTCATATCTATGTTGATATGAACTAAATTTCTATACATTCACACCTATACTGCAAAATACGACAACCATCAAATAAATCAAAAAGTTACATCCTTCTTTAAATAACATCGAAATAATATAACAAATCCAGCTTCCAGTGAACAGAAACAGCTAAGAAATATAAAAGGGTTAGTAAAGGCAGGGAAACAAAGCTCATTTTTCTTGCCTGTGTCCGATACCTCAGGTAGCATAAATTGCCTAGGCGCTTTTAATTAATTAACAACAGGCTTTGATTAATATATGCAAAGGCAAAATCTTGTCCAGACACTTTCAAAATTTATACATTATAGGCTTTTTTACCGACTCCTAATAAATCTTTTTTGGTTTGAATTTTACTGAATAATAAATAGAAAATTAGAGTTAATAATATCTGAAGGCTCGTGTTTTTAAAAAGGTCCCCTCCACTCTGAATTAAAATTTCTCTAGAAATTCTTTTAGTTTGTAAAACTAAGGTTATACAAAAGTTTTGATAAAATACTAAGCATATCAGAGAAAACAATTAGATAGGTAAAACGAAACAAAAATTGCTTAAGATATATTATAGATATATAAAGAAGTCTATTAAATAAATCCTTTTCTTATTCGAACAGGCCTCCAATCTGTCGGAGTTGCTTCACCCGTTGCACGCAACTTCATTTTCATTCGAGATTTCGCTTAATGAGTTAGTTTTTGTTATACAGTTGAATGAGAATATCTGCACACATTCTTCTCCAATGCTTACCACACGCTGAATTACATCTTATTAAATCAGATGCAAACTTTCCTGCTCGGTGAAATTCATCTACCACCTTTGCCTTTCCACTGAAAGGGCCATTGACTTCTTAAAAGTAAGGGATGACACATGTTCTAAGTTATATATTATATTGAACACTATTAGTTCTAAAAATTGCAAACAATTAGTTCAAGTTAATTAATTATATTAGAAATATTCGTACTCATTTAATTGCAATTAGGTACCTAATGTTTATTTTAATGTATTTGGATAACTGTTTTGCCATTTGTGATATATTTACCAGTCTCGTTATTGTTTTGCAGTAGTCAAAAGTACGCCATCATTTTTCTTTGCTCAGTAATAAACTTAAATTAATTATATATTTTAATAATTATATAGAACGAAATTTGCAGTTTTATAACCTTTATTCTTAGATCTAATAATAAAAAAATAGAATGAAGGGGAATTTTATGATATTAAAATTATAACATCAATATTGATTAATTATAATTTCATTTAGTGTTTCTATCAATTTTGTAGTTGCTATCTGATTCAAGATTATTGTTATTTATAGAGAATGATGGAAATAATCACAGAATTAAAATTTTGTGATCTTCAACCATAGTTGAAGGGTCGAATAAAGGAAGGTACACATTTTCTGTACCAAATTTTACAGGATAGAAGAAAATAAGAATATTAGCATGGCGAGTTAAGCTAGGGATATACTGTAGATTATTGGGAGGTTTTGCTTCAATCTTCGACAGCTGATAAGGAGTCGAATCTGTGCATTCAGATTTCTAAATCCTCTGGCCTAAAGCCCGTTTGAATAACAAAAGGGATAGCTAGTGATGATAAACTAGAAGAAGAAACTTGTGTTTGTTTTAAAGAAAATTCACTTGATGTTAGTGAACTGTCTTTGGGTATTTGAAATGTTCCATGGTAAGCGTATAGTTTGGATGAATTCCTGGTGATAAACTAGAAAAAATAAATATTATCTTTTAAGACAATAAAAATTAATTTTTTTTATAAGTGAACTGACTTCAGACTGTTTAAAAATATTATTGGTGAATATATTACATCTTTTGCTTCGTTCAAACTGGATGTCTATTTGTGACTCTTGATATTTGTTGCTTTTTATAGGAACAATAATTTAAATATTTAGATACACTAGATGAAGTATTAATAATTGACAGGTTTATTAAAATGTGAAAATATTTTTTTTGTGAATAAAATATTTTTGAATTGAGTAAAACACGTATGCTATAATCCAAGAAAAAAATATTTGTTAATGGAATATCACAGGAACACACAATGAATAATTTAATTGGTAATTATTATTTAATTTATTAAACATGTCTTATTCTATGTCATTTCATACTTTTATAAACAAGGCTTATTTTATTCATTTTATAGGCTTTTGTACCAAGAGAAAAGTTTATGGTGGGGCCCACCATGCAATAACTTAATCCTCTTCAAACCCACCATAACTTTCTCACTGAGTAATTGTTTCAACAATTATTGTTCGACAGGATTCAATTTTTATATAATTATAAAAAACGTAATTCAATCATTTGTAGATGACAGGTAACTTTTGGATAATGTTGCATGTTTACAATAGTCTACCTGACTTATTGGACAATGAGCGTTAGGAGCATCTTGTAATCCAATGTGCCATGAATTCGGGCCCCACGATGAATGGTTGGCTTGTTGGGATAAAATCGCTGAATTTTATTCATTCCGCTGCTATAAACAATCAAACAAAGGAAATATTCTTTGGATTCAAAATCCCCGGGAATCCCTTGAAGAAGTGGCGGGATAAATTCTCATGGAGCCCCGACGAACAAAACCCCGTGATGACATATTGGGAAGTTTTTTATTGTTCAAGCCACCAAACCTGGAATATTTGAATAATGCCTCCGTCATCTGATGTGTAAATCTCTTTTTCACCCTTATTGAGAGGTGCCATAAGGGTCATAATTCAGCTCGTTGTGAACGTGGGTTATGACTGCCCAATAGGATATTCCCGACATGGCTTCGACTATCCGAAAAGAAAACGCCGAGGAAGTATATTGTGATAAAAGAAGAAATTTTCTTCAGCTCAAATGTCAGTAGCGCATAAATGTGGAAAACGTTGACATGTTTCTAACCGCGTATGTAGCAACCCCTAGAATCTTTCTCTCTCTCTCTCACTTTTTGATAAATGATTGCATGCTCCGTATTTTAGGATCTTGTGACGCAAGTTCACGCAACCATCCTATCTGTATAATTCTTTCGTCTTGGCTTTATGTTCTTTGCAATGAACGACTGCCAAGATAATATCCGAGTGTCTTTTTTTCTGCCTTTTTAAACTTTTCAATGAACTTATCTTTGCTATATAAACATCTCTTATTTTGATGTTTATGTGGTTATGTACACGTGCTGTTTATTATTATGTAAAATGTATTGGAATATGTTTATTGGTAATTAATTTAATCGTACCATGTAATTATATAAAATGATTTATAGAACGATTAAATAGAATAAAACCATTTAATTGATAAGAAATAGATCTAATAATGATACATATAATTATTTCTGAATACAAGCTGTGAATAAAACTTTAATTTTATTACTTTGTAATTGAAGAACAGTGTACCTAATTCTATAGTTAAATTAAATAGTTTATAAGTTAATGCTAATTTATAATATATTATTAACAACATTTCTATATGTAAGAACAAAAATATATTTACTTCGAACCTTATATCGTAGATCCCCCGTTTCAAAACTTTCGTAATCACAAAAGCATGTATCTTCCCCACCTCAAATTATTGACATGTTAAAAGACAATTTGAGTGTAAACACTCCCCCTCCCTCCCCTCCAATACCACTCAGTATTCCCTCTCATCTCGCAAGAACCATTAAATGTGGTCCTAAAAAATCCTTTGCGGCAAGTCAGACATCTTTGGTGTTTTTAATTCGTGTCACAAAGCAGCAATGAGGGAACTGATATTGCTGATCAGGAGCACTAATGATCTTCCCTCTATTGCAAAATAACTTCTACCCTCGTTTATACAAATTACCCTCACGATAAAAAGAATGATCAGTTGATCAGTGTAGACTATTTCATTTGTTCTGTTAATCATTAATAATGGTTATCTGTTTTCTAGGAAATATATATTGGAGTACCTCGCAGTACTGGGACACACACAGTACTCTGAAAGTTGGTGCTAATATATGTACTGAAGAGTCAATATAAGTATTTTAAACCCCACTATACTAGTACTAGGAGTGTCTAAATACAACGATGTTTCCCTATGATTTGTGCATCAATATAGCGGAATTTATTATACAATGGCAGATTACTCAAATATTTTTGTAAAATAAATATTGTACCAATACAATGCAATAATTATATGGCTAAGTAAGTTCACTTTTAATTTTAAGAATAATCTCTTTTATTCGATGTATATCAAACAATAAATGAACTCCCAAAATATTGGATATATTTATTCTCCATTTGGTATGTTTTTATATGTTTATATGTTCTATGTAGCAATAGGGTATGCTACAATTTATTCCCTATTTACTATGTTATTTTACTATATTTTTTACTTGTGTTGATATGTCCTGAGTACCAATAGGGCATACCAATTCACTATTTATTCCCTATTTATTCCCTATTTAGCGTGTTTGCCTAGCTTCAAGTGGCTAGGGTTTCAAGTGGGTTCTAGAGAGTGTTGTTACAACAAACCAAATCAACCGCTTATGTACTTCACGATGTAATTACCTGTTTATACTGGCAGAATTACTGAGCGTTTTATATTATTTTGCGATTGATTTTTAATAATATTTTTCATATATTTCTATTAAAATATTTCATATTTTTAAAAGATTCTTTCAATTATTTCATAAGAATATTTCAGATTTTTATGAGAATTTTTTACATTTTTATGATAATCTTCATATTTATAGATTATTTATTTCAATTTTTTTATGCAAAAACTTCATATCACTATGATACTACGTCACATAATTATGAAAATGCCTTATGTTTCTAAGAGTATTCGGTATAATCTCAATAGCATCATATAGCGAATTGCTATAATTTTTATATTCCCGAATCTGTTTGTTTTATCGATCTTCTATGATTTTTTCAGCTGCTGTGAGCAGGAGTCGAGTGACCACTCAGCCAAAATAAACTTAGAGGTAAATAGGGCAAAAATAACCTTATGAACTGTGCATAAACTGACTGAGTCAAGTGTTGGTAAATATAATAAAATAACCACAAAAATGTGCATAAAGTGACTGAGTCAAGTGTTGGTAAATATAATAAAATAACCACAAAAATGTGCATAAAGTGACTGGGTCAAGTGTTGGTAAATATAATAAAATAACCATATTTTGGTTATTGAAAATAAAATATTGAAAAAGTCAATGAAAAATATTTTATCAAATAAATAAAATATTTAATGAAAACTACAATCGTTCTGTCAAAAGGAAATTTGGAAAATTTGTTTAAATTAGTGTTGTATTTAGGAAAAATATTAAGAAAATTAGTTTATAAAATAGTTCTATGATTATTTGTAAATATAATTTTAGTGGCTCTATATATTGATTAATAAAAATATTATAATCCTAATCAATTCCTCCAAATATCTCTCGGTACCGATTAGGTAGAATCGTTCAATCATCGCATCAACGATAAAAAAGGACTACAGTGTGAAAGAATTTGAAAAGGAATAAAACACACGATTGTTGCAGCATAAAAAGTTAGAGCCATGAATGATGTATTGGTATCAACTATTTGAAGAGAAAAAAGTACATGTTTAACATACTCATAGGAACTGTTTTATGGGAATTTTTTTTATGAAAATATTTCTTAATTTTATAAAAATTTTTAATATTTTTATGAAAATACTTCAAATTTTTATGAAGATACTTCCCAAACACTTTATAGTTCTATAAAAAAAACACTTGATAGTTTTATAAAAAAAATACCTTATTGTTTTATAAAAAAACACTTTATAGTTTTATAAAAAATACCTTATAGTTTTATAGTTATATAGAAATACTTCATAGTTTCATAAAAATACCTTATAGTTTTATAGTTATATAGAAATACTTCATAGTTTTATAAAAATACCTTATAGTTTTATAGTTATATAGAAATACTTCATAGTTTCATAAAAATACCTTATAGTTTTATAGTTATATAGAAATACTTCATAGTTTCATAAAAATACCTTATAGTTTTATAGTTATATAGAAATACTTCATAGTTTTATAAAAAATACTTTATAGTTTTATAAAAAAAATACCTTATTGTTTCATAAAAATACTTCATAGTTTTATAGGAGACCTTCTTAATTAATACTTTATAACTCCTTCATAGTATTCTTCTCACTATTTCTTATGTTGTTATATTTTATATTTTAGTGCTAAATGTTTTCAAAATTTGAACGGAGTTCGAAAATACCTTTCAGTTTATTTTAATTTTTTGATGTTGAATACTTCAATTTTTACGATTATTCAATTTTTCATTTCAATATTTTTTATGCAGCTTAAATTATTAAACTTAGAAATTTCTGAAATATAAAACAATTAAATATTTTTCTAATAATCTCAACTACACACTAGCTTCAGCTCAATATTTTCTTCTACAAAGCTAAATGTTCTATTTTGCATAAACACTCCATAATAACAATGTAGGAATCGCTATCTTGTTGAATATTGACAATTTCAGTGGTAATTTGCCTACCATCTCCGCAGTTTAGAGATTCTCACATTTGTGTCTGCAATTGCCCTCTAACTGGCTATTTCAGGGCTTGTATCTATACGCCTTATGAAAGAATTCACGATTATGTTCTGTTAACGTATATAATATTGAAAGTATACCGGCCCTTTTTAACAATATGCTACATGGAGCCACTTTCCTTTCTTACTGCTTCTTTGAGGTCTCTTGTATTTTTTTTATTCCAGCGATTGGATTCTGACTAGTTAAAAAAGACGTTGAACCCCTATGGCCTATTTTAATAATTCATATATTTTATTTCCGATTTCTTTAATATATGACTTATAATTTTTGTTCCATTTAACGATATTTTTTTATTTACGGCTATTTTTTTTAATTCATATTTTCTCAAAAACTGTTTTCAAATATAGTAAATAACTACTAACCGCAATACCAGCATTCTTCATTGAAATAATTAGATCAGTAAGTAGGTTTCTTATTAATTTTCCGTTGAATTAACTTATATAAGGACGTAAACATGCAAACTCTTTCATCACTAGCCAAGCAAGACAACAATCTCATTTATCCTCGAATTAATTGTACATGAGAACAGATTTAACTGCTCTATTTCTTTTGACGCTCTCTTAAAGACTAGGAAGGCAAGAAGACTGCATAAATAACACAAACAGGAGGTATATATGTCCCATGTCGAGCCCGTATAGGAAGCTAATTTACATAAGAGCTGATTCGGGACGGGCTCTAGCCCAGATATTTGTCCAAATTCTTGGCAACTTATCACGTCTTCATTCCTCGGTTGAAGAGGAGTAGTTGTAGCACTGGATTTATGCTTTGCTGTTTTACTGGGTGCTGCATAAGCAGGTAAAAGAACCAGCACATTTACTCTACTTGGATGAAGTGAAAGTCGAAATATCTGAACGACAGATTTGGTGAATATTTTGGTTTATGCTATGATAGATGGAGTAATTTTGAATGGTTATTTAATATTTTTATTACATTTAATATTTTTCATTACACTTCATTATCAAATATAGTGAAAATTTACTTTACAATATGATTTGTACTTTAAAAATTAAAATGAATGAATACATATTAGTATTAATTCATATTAGGATTGATGTTTACTTCTTTTATATATTTAAAATACTATATCTATTTCTAAGTCAAGTGTAGATAAATATTATCTTCATTCAAACTCCATCTTATCCATAATTTTGAATATTCAAATATCGAGTTCTCTTAGATATTATCATCAAGCTATTTCGAATATATTTTCCATTTTCGAATTCTCTTAGATATTATCATCGAGCTATTTCGAATATATTTTCCATTTTCGAATTCTCCTAGATATTATCATCAAGCTATTTCGAATATATTTTCCATTTTCGAATTCTCCTAGATATTATCATCAAGCTATTTCGAATATATTTTCCATTTTCAAATTCTCTTAGATATTTTCATCAAGCTATTTCGAATATGTTTTCCATTTTCGAATTCTCTTAGATATTTTCATCAAGCTATTTCGAATATATTTTCAATTTTCGAATTCTCTTAGATATTATCATCGAGCTATTTCGAATATATTTTCCATTTTCGAATTCTCCTAGATATTATCATCAAGCTATTTCGAATATATTTTCCATTTTCGAATTCTCCTAGATATTATCATCAAGCTATTTCGAATATATTTTCCATTTTCGAATTCTCTTAGATATTTTCATCGAGCTATTTCGAATATATTTTCCATTTTCGAATTCTCTTAGATATTTTCATCGAGCTATTTCGAATATATTTTCCATTTTCGAATTCTCTTAGATATTATCATCGAGCTATTTCGAATATATTTTCCGATACCTAATACTTTTCATTGAGTTTTAATATCGGCAGGCTTCTTCTGCGGAAGGACACACATAACGTGATAAGAAATGGACATTAATTTCGGTTGTAGGTCTGTCAATGGTCTGATGGATGGAAGAGGGACCGCAGAATAGCCAAACTGTGAACTTCGTGAGTTGTAACTTGTGTCTTTTTTTAGGATATGCCAATTATGTATTTATATTCCTTTCAACGGAATGAAAAATGATTATATTTATTTGGGATAGCTGAAAATAAAGGAACGTAGGTTTTGATAGTAAGAATGGAAAAGTTTTTTCTTGATAAGAATTTTTTATCTCGATAGATAAAGTGAAAATTTTCACTTCTATATCGAATATGCAATACTTTTTTATGTTTTTTGATGATTACGAAACAAATACATTTTTTTCAATTGATTTTATTACATATATGTTAGTTACATTGAGCAAGATGGTGAGGAGACAGTTTTTGAAATAGTTAATTAAATAGCTTAAATAAATTCCTAGGATCTAAAGTTATAAATTATAATATTGTTATTTGACTAAATAGCGAATATATTTATGAAATGGTCACACAAATTTGAGAGAAAAATTAGTATTTTGCACGTTTATGAATTTCGCTGTAATATCAACAAAATCCTTGTATATTCATATAGCAAGTTATTTGTAACAGTTTTATTTTAATTTTAGAATTTAGGGTAACTCTTCTGAAACATCATCTAGTATTAAGAATATTGCAGGTAATTATCAACACCTTAAAGTACAACATTAGTAAAATGTTATTTTAAGAGGATCTAGAAAATAATTGTATTGCAGTAGATATATATCAATAAAACTTACTTACTCGATTAGCTGCTCGATGATTCGATTGCATCGATGAAACAGTTTTTAGCCTAACTAATTCAAAAACAAAATGGCACACAGTGAAAAATTCGTAGCCTTTAAACTAAATGTTATTGCACACTCTTATATATTAGGGGCCGTACACACGTAGGGTTTTTTAAGTCTTTCCACCAGACTTTTTGCTAAGCTCCTCCTACTTTTTCCACGAGAATATAAAAAAAAACGATAAAATTATTATTTATTTTAGTTTGTATCCATGATACCATACAACTAAAATAAATAATAATTATATCGTTTTTTCTTATATTCTCGTAGAAAAAGTAGGAGGAGCTTAGCAAAAAGTCTGGTGGAGAGACTTAAAAAACCCTGCGTGTGTACGGCCCTTTATAATTACTACTGAATACGGAACTTAAGAGTTGAATCTTATTCAATGAAAACTTTTTATACTGCAATATTTACAAGAATTACTCTTCTCATGGAAATTAGTTCAGACCTCTCCTTTGTACAGTGAAACTCTTGTGTTGGTTCCTTAATAACTCAAAGCCACTTCATATCTAGGGTGCACTAGATAGTTTTCTATGAACAGAATCTTAGAAAACTATGGTCATTGAGGTATAACTATGACGCAATCATTTTCTTTAATTTAAACATAGAAAACTATTTCATATCTCAAGTGCATTTCATAACTCAGGTCCTTCATTACTCGAGTGCTTTGTAACTCATAACTTAATAACTCAGGAGTTTTACTGTATCTATAAATGAAACTATTTATCAAACTGAGCTAGGTTGCTGTTGATGGATATTCCGTCTTTGCGTTGTATCCATAAACTCTGGTACATTGGTAGGGAATGTGTCACACTCCATACCATCATGACGATGAGTAGTCCTAGGGATAACTTCCTGGAAATAGGAACTGCTCTTTGAATTGCCAGGGTGCATTAGCATCGAGTTAGGCACTCCAGAGAAATGCTGGTTTGAGGATCGAGTGTGTTGGCATGAACTTGGAAAGAAACCTAAATGGTGAGGCTGATGGCAGTGGTCGGGAAGATTGACTCCGGTGACGCTAGGTTTGATGTAAGTTGGATCTTCGAGGGATTTTGCGAAACTGTCTTTACGAGATGATTTCTGATTCTTTGATGGTTTTATCTTCTTCTCCTTCATCCTTCTGTTCTGAAACCAAATTTTCACCTGACGGTCCGAGAGATTTAACGTTTTTGCAAGCTCTGCTCTTCGGGGTCGGCATAGATAAGCGTTGTAATGAAATTCTTTTTCAAGTTCTATAAGCTGGTAGGTACTGTACTGTGTTCTTTGTCTCTTCATGGATGCTCGGATCAACATAGAGTGACAAGAATCTTTATATTTTGTGGATTTTGTTTTTGTTGGTTTCTGTTCTTCGGATTTTGTTTTATTCTGATTTTGAGATGAGACAGTGCCAGAGAGAGGCGTGGTCTCATTTGATATCTCTTCCCGCGAACTATGCGGAACATCTGAGACTGAACTGTTTACTGGTACATCAGTAGCTTCCGATTCAGGGCTCTCCTTTTTTCGTTCGGTTTCGTGCGTATCTTTATCATTCATCTGAGTTTTCAGACTATGAGAGTTTACGTTTTCTAAGTTAGGACTGTAGTGACCATACGCGTTATAATCAGGGTGATGCATGTAGCCATTGAAATCTAGGTACCGGTCTCTAATTTGCAGTGTTTGGGTTGGTGGATAGTAACCGTCTGTGGGAATGCACCCTTCAGGCACGGTTATTTCAGTCGGTGGTGGTAATGTATGTTCAGCTGGAGGGTAATGGAAGTAGCCTGTATGGTACGAATGTGCTTGATGATGGCCATGGTACGAATATTCTGAGTACTCTTCTGGATATCGACATGGTGTGAAACCCCAACTGTCGCTTCCCGGAACACCACTCTCTGAAAATGGGAAAATTTCAATTAAGATTAATTCACCATAAATGAATTAGCAGTTAGGAATTGTGATAAATGTTAAATTGATTTTAGTTTTCTCGATTTATTGGTTATTGTTTCAATGAATTATTGAATTATTAAATTTTCCCTTTGATTTTGATAAATACCATAGGGGTTTGAGTAGCTGGAGTTCATCTCAGGAAGGTCTTCGTCCTTCATTTGGAAAAACGGACCATACTGCCGTGGATGATGTGGTCGCTGATTCATGGCGTATTGTCTAAACTTTATTTGTGAGCGATGATGGAACCTGAAAATAATATGAGAGGTTAGGAAAACATAATTATGATATTAAATAAAATTATACACCCATTAAATTTAAACTGAAATGAAATTTATGACTTAAACATACGCCAAAGCTGTTGAAAAATCAAATGACTCAATATTTGAATTTCATATATCCATGGAATTAAGTACATTTCTAGAATTACAATGCTGTTTTGGATAAACCTGTAATTTTATTATATTAAAGAATTTAAAGCTTTTAATAAATAGATTATTAATTATAACTTAATAACTGGACTCAATAAATTGAATGAGGATTGCATATACTTTGATACAGTCTCTTCAATTAAACGGGATTCAAATTCACAAATCTAAAACCTATCCTCTGTGAAGACATTTTAGAAAATCCAAATAGTGAAGCATGTGCTATCTTATTTCGCTTTGAAATGCATTGGCTTCTCTCGAGAAGACATTCATCTCTTTCGAAAGTACAAAGAACATCTTCTATATCCGGACAAATCTCTATAAAGAGATATATTGTAGGTGTTGTTGCGGGGTGCCCACAAATCATCGTAATGGTGCTAATGTTCATACTACACTGCACTCCCAGGACTAATTTATTTTTACTCCGCGTAATATTCGGGCAATAAAATTTGTCACTAGGGACAACGTGATGATCTCTTTAAATTATTAGGTATCAATTGTAGGGGAGTTCACGGTGGAATAATCTCTGTGGAATGAAAGTCTACGGATCTTCGTATGATGTATTGGTGGTAGGATGCGTGGATTGAGAATTGAGATTATGGGGCGGCGGTTAATGTGTTTGTACAATTTATTTATTCAGAGTAAAACCATACATAAAAATCGTATTAAAATAATAATTGATAATATTGATGAAAATGATTTTAGAAAAGATTAAACTGGCATTATAAATAACTATATATATATTCAGTCATGTTCAATTATTATTGAAACTAATGGAAACTACGTTGTTCTTCATCGAATTCTCTGTTCATCAATTTCTAGTCCGTTATCTTTACCGGTTTCATTTCTGGTCCGTTATCTTTACTAGTTTCATTTCTGGTCTGTTATCTTTACTAGCTTCATTTCTAGACCGTTATCTTTACTAGCTTCATTTCTGGTCCGTTATCTTTACCAGCTTCATTTATGGTCCGTTATCTTTACTAGCTTCATTTCTGGTCCGTTATCTTTACTAGCTTCATTTCTGGTCTGTTATCTTTACTAGCTTCATTTCTGGTCCGTTATCTTTACTAGCTTCATTTCTGGTCCGTTATCTTTACCAGCTTCATTTCTGGTCCGTTATCTTTACTAGCTTCATTTCTGGTCCGTTATCTTTACTAGCTTCATTTCTGGTCTGTTATCTTTACTAGCTTCATTTCTGGTCCGTTATCTTTACCAGCTTCATTTCTGGTCCGTTATCTTTACTAGCTTCATTTCTGGTCTGTTATCTTTACTAGCTTCATTTCTAGTCCGTTATCTTTACCGGTTTCATTTCTGGTCCGTTATCTTTACTAGTTTCATTTCTGGTCTGTTATCTTTACTAGCTTCATTTCTAGACCGTTATCTTTACTAGCTTCATTTCTGGTCCGTTATCTTTACCAGCTTCATTTCTGGTCCGTTATCTTTACTAGCTTCATTTCTGGTCCGTTATCTTTACTAGCTTCATTTCTGGTCTGTTATCTTTACTAGCTTCATTTCTGGTCCGTTATCTTTACTAGCTTCATTTCTGGTCCGTTATCTTTACTAGCTCCATTTCTGGTCCGTTATCTTAACTAGCTTCATTTCTGGTCCGTTATCTTTACTAGCTTCATTTCTGGTCCGTTATCTTTACTAGCTTCATTTCTGGTCTGTTATCTTTACCAGCTTCATTTCTGGTCCGTTATCTTTACTAGCTTCATTTCTTGTCCGTTATCTTTACTAGCTTCATTTCTGTTCCGTTATCTTTACCAGCTTCATTTCTGTCCGTTATCTTTACTAGCTTCATTTCTGGTCCGTTATCTTTACCAGCTTCATTTCTGGTCCGTTATCTTTACTAGCTTCATTTCTTGTCCGTTATCTTTACTAGCTTCATTTCTGGTCCGTTATCTTTACCAGCTTCATTTCTGGTCCGTTATCTTTACCAGCTTCATTTCTGGTCCGTTATCTTTACTTGCTCCAAAGAAAATTTGTTTCATAAATTTCAACAAGATTTTTTTTGGTATAAATAAATATATAAGAAACTATTTTCAATTTCAGCAAAATATAATTTCGATATTTACCAAAATATTTTATCACAACTTTTTTTAAATGCACACTTACATGTTTATTCCATAGCTACCTCGATCATCATCCATATCAATAAGATATTGAGACTTATCTTATATTAAATTAAAATGATGATGATTAAATCAAAACTTTATTATTTTCAAGAAATTGATTTTTTTTAAATTTGTAAATAATTTTTTTTTTCAAATAATGAATTAAAATATTTCTCAGAATATAAATATATAAAAATGAAAAATAACAAATATTCTACAGTATTTCGGTTAAAATCATTTTTATAAATATTAAATATCTACAACCCATTTCACCATTAGGTACTTCTTTTCTTTTTACACTATATACACCCAAATTACACTACACACTATATATGTATAGTGTATACACCAATATCTTGACTTCATCCCTGGTAATCCAATACTGACGAATAAGCTTAAGAAATTACTTTATAATAAAATAAACCCTTATTATTATTATTTAAATCACCTACAGATGATCATGCAGCTCATTTTCCCACGCTACCAATACATTATTAAAATAACACATAGTTTATTAAAATAACACATGCAAATTCACCTACTGAGAGTGTGCGAGATTTAAACTGAGATTTTGGTATAATGAGTAAATTACAGGTTAGATATACCAGATGTTAATAGAACACGATACTGTATTGACCAGTTAGCTTACTAGTGACCAGTTAGCTTACTAGTCACCAGTTAGCTTACTAGTGACAAGTTAGCTTACTAGTGACCAGTAAGCTTACTAGTGACCAGTTAGCTTACTAGTGACCAGTTAGCTTACTAGTGACCAGTTAGCTTACTAGTGACCAGTTAGCTTACTAGTGACCAGTTAGCTTACTAGTGACCAGTTAGCTTACTAGTGACCAGTTAGCTTACTAGTGACCAGTTAGCTTACTAGTGACCAGTTAGCTTACTAGTCACCAGTTAGCTTACTAGTGACCAGTAAGCTTACTAGTGACCAGTTAGCTTACTAGTGACCAGTTAGCTTACTAGTGACCAGTTAGCTTACTAGTGACCAGTTAGCTTACTAGTGACCAGTTAGCTTACTAGTGAAAAGTTAGCTTACTAGTGACCAGTTAGCTTACTAGTGACCAGTTAGCTTACTAGTGACCAGTTAGCTTACTAGTGACAAGTTAGCTTACTAGTGACAAGTTAGCTTACTAGTGACCAGTTAGCTTACTAGTGACCAGTTAGCTTACTAGTGACCAGTTAGCTTACTAGTGACAAGTTAGCTTACTAGTGACAAATTAGCTTACTAGTGACCAGTTAGCTTACTAGTCACCAGTTAGCTTACTAGTGACCAGTTAGCTTACTAGTGACCAGTTAGCTTACTAGTGACCAGTTAGCTTACTAGTGACAAGTTAGCTTACTAGTGACCAGTTAGCTTACTAGTCACCAGTTAGCTTACTAGTGACCAGTTAGCTTACTAGTGACAAGTTAGCTTACTAGTGACCAGTTAGCTTACTAGTGACAAGTTAGCTTACTAGTGACCAGTTAGCTTACTGGTGACCAGTTAGCTTACTGGTGACCAGTTAGCTTGCTAGTGACCAGTTATCTTACTAGTGACCAGTTAGCTTACTAGTGACCAGTTAGCTTACTAGTGACCAGTTAGCTTACTAGTGACCAGTTAGCTTACTAGTGACCAGTTAGCTCACTAGACCAGTTAGCTTACTAGTGACCAGTTAGTTTACTAGTGACCAGTTAGCTTACTAGTCACCAGTTAGCTTACTTGTGACCAGTTAGCTAACTAGTCACCAGTTAGCTTACTAGTGACCAGTTAGCTTACTAGTGACAGTTAGCTTACTAGTGACCAGTTAGCTTACTAGTGACAAGTTAGCTTACTAATGACCAGTTAGCTTACTGGTGACCAGTTAGCTTATTAGAGACCAGTTAGCTTACTGGTAACCTGTTAGCTTACTGGTAACCAGTTAGCTTACTAGTCGCCAGTTAGCTTAGTAGTGACCAGTTATATTTTTAGCAGGGCAGGTATCATATATTGACCAGTAAATTAATTTAAGTATGATTTTAAATATTAAATATTTTATTAATTTTATTATTAAAGTTTAACTCATTCATTCCTTTTTGCCAGAAAATCAAATAAAATTTTACCGTGGATAACTTTTATTCAAATATCACATAAATACAAGAAAAATAATTCAAAACAAACAACACCAATAAAACAATTCGCTAGTTTTGAACATTTTATTCATAATTTTATTCCACCAGTTGAGATTTATTATTTTTATTTAAATATAATATACTGTAGTTATTCTATTAATTAGCGTTATGGCGAAAATAGTGATGATACGCTTGTGATAAGCGACTCTAACGACTCTAGCTAGTGACTAGGCATGAACTGTTGTAATTTGCTACTTTTTAATATAAAACTAAATAAAAATTCAAAAAATGAATAAGAAATGTAGTTCTTCTTATAAATATATATTGATAATTAATAATTCTTTATTTTTTTCTCAATAATCTATCACATATATTATTCTATATTAATTTGAAATCTGTCCTACTTAACTTTGTATGGTTTAAAAGTTTTTTAGTTTACAATATTCCAAAATACATAAACATTTAATTTAAAAATCAGCTCACTTATATTTTTCATTAAAAGACTACCCTCTACAGTCAATATTTCTAATCCCAATAATTGATTTTTCTCCTCTATTTCACCTTATCGACTTCTGTAGAAATCTTTTCTCGGTTTTGTTTGTAATTAGACTAAAAGTTCCTTAAATATGCATTTTGTTTCATTGTATGTAATGAAAAGGTGAGCAGTGTGGCCATATCTCGAGGGAAATCCCTCTGTTCAGAGGAGAAAACCTCTGCCGTTACTGTAATGAGGATGGAGAACTGAAACGTACTACATCAAGAGAAAAATACAGCGATTGGTTCAGGGGTGTGATTGTTACAGTGATTGTTATAGGGGTGTGATTGTTACAGGGGTGTGATTGTTACAGTGATTGTTGCAGTGATTGCTACAGTGATTGTTACAGGGGTGTGATTGTTACAGCGATTATTAGAGTGATTGTTACAGTGATTGTTACAGCGATTATTAGAATGATTGTTACAGTGATTGTTATATTGATTGTTACAGGTATTGTTACAGTGATTGTTAAATGGGTGTGATTGTTACAGCGATTATTACAGTGATTGTTACAGAGGTGTGATTGTTACATTGATTGTTACAGTGATTGTTACATTGAATGTTACAGTTATTGTTACAGTGATTGTTACATAGGTGTAATTGTTACAGTGATGTACCATAATTATGTTTTAGTCATTGTTTTAATATCAATTACATATATCTAAAATAAAGTTTGTGATGCACACATTCCAATACATTTTGTTTTTAAGTAAATATAGAAATAAAGAACCATAATTTTAATAACTAAAATAGAAATATATTTATCCTATAAGTTATTAATTTAATAACATTGCATTACAAAGTGCCTATTTATGACAAATTTCATTATTACCATCACTATATTAGGCGAAGAATATCTATATAAAATACGTAAAATTTTTTTATATTAAATTAATAAATAGCAATGACTGTCTTACAGTATACCAATGATAATAGTAATTTGTTAATTTTACTATATATTAGAATCACCGAAAAACTTGTAGGTTTAAATGTAAGGGAATAGGGTAAGGTATCAATTAGCAGACAATTCCACATTTTCGACCCTATTAAACAAGATATATAAATTGAACTTTTAACTTGTTATCTTTATTGGTATCCATGATACCTACAGGTATCATGGATACCTATAAATAAAAGTTTAAAGGATAAATTATATTTCTTATATGAACGAAGATGTGGAACTGTCTGATAATTCGTAACTTACCCTATACCCTTACAATATTATTTTAAATAATATCACTCTTATGAAATTGATGCCATTAGTCACCAGTGCTGATAGATGCCATTAGTCGCTACATAGTAGCCACTTTGCCAGCCTATGATATGACTGTTGATATTATAATACACAGTGACATCTTTTGTTTTCTTGCGATCAGACGTCAGTCTTCACCGCGTTTCTGACGGGTGGTAGCGCACTAGCGCGGCGCTGCTGACGAAGATTAATGAGTCTCCCTCCCACCCACCTCCAAACCCTCCCTTCCCAGCCTGTAACAGATACCCTCACCCCCCCCCCCTCTTCCCCCGCACATTTCTGCCTAGTATCTTCGTAGGGAAATAACTAAATTACGGACCACAGGTGCTACGTATGAATAATTGTAATGAAAAATAAATGTTCGCAATAATGAACTTGTATAGAAATAAACATAAGAAACTGTTGAATAAATTAGTTTCACGGTTAGTTCAAAATATAAATTTCTTTATTGATTATATCAATAAAGATAATTAATTCCGATGATTTCCATATGGTAGTATATTTCAATTTGGTTTAAAATTGTTGGTTGCTCTTATTAAAACATTCATTTTTAGGAATATTTTCAATGATAGTGTTTCGAACTGTTCATAATTTCGATATCAAAATAATTATGAAAATTCAATTATAGCAACAGTTTCTAATATTTCGAAATTATACCAAAACTTATTCTTAAGTAAATGTTCATATTTCTTATTTAATATATTAGTTTATTAATGAAGTATTTTATTATAATTTTTATTTATAAATACATCGTAAATCTACTTAATTATTCCTAAAAATCATTGATAACAAATAAAAATAAAATATTCAAGATACTCAAATGTTTGATGCGAATACCGTAGACTTTTGGCTATCATTTGAAATACATATTGATTATCAGATTATTTTAAATTTATTTTCGGATTGTTTATTTGAAGCATAAATGAACATATTTAGTTTAAAGTATACACATTCTAACAAAAATTTGATACTGTCATTTTATATTGCTTTCAACAAAACTTAATATAATTTTTATAGAAAAGTCAAATATAATTAGAATTAATTTTATTGTATTGCTAATACTAAATTATTTACTAGGACATAATTCAGATAATATTTCAAATATTCTTTTACTACATTAAACTGTTCGATTGAATATATTTTATTATTATTCATAAATAAAATAATATTATCAGTTATGATCAATAAGTTTAGTTTTTTATTAACAGTCATTATTATTAAAATACATTAATATCTCCTGTGTATCCTGTATGCATAATTAGTTGAAATATAAGTGTATCCTGCTTACATTTAAGTAGTTAGCAAATCAGTCGCTCTCTCACTCCGCTAGAGTGAGGATGTGCGACGCTCCGTAAATGTTATTTTTATAATCACGTCTAGATTGAAATGAAGAATTATAACTGCTAATTTAAACTAGTAGAGGATTTATTAAATTATTTTATTGCTTATTTGATGAATATATATGTTAATGCATTTATCGAAAGTATATAATTACCAAGTCAATTTGAATATTCGATTATTTTATGGGTCGATATACGGTATAGTTTAGCCATAACTGTATAATTTATACAGTTAAAATATAAACGTTACAAATTATATATTTTTAGTTCAAATAATTTTAATTCGTTATATAATCTATCAATAAAAAATAATTCACCTACAAGATAATACCAAAGGATTTCTCTATAATTGCAACATTTGCGAATTAAAATTGCACTAACATGACATTCGAACATTTTGCCATTCATCATCTTGTTTCGAAGGAAACCAATGGCAGAGCCCCGTCCAATCGAATCTTATTGTGTCCTCATTCGAGTCCCGTATGCAGATTCACTTGGTTTTCGACAGGTGGCTGTTCAGGCGCCTCCCTCTTTCCAATACGTCACCAAGCTCCTCCCATTGCCATTCTAAACATTGATGGATTCACATCTTGTTAGATGTGAATGAAAAAGAAGTTTGTATGTGTTTATATAATATGGAGTAACTTCGGCATCGAGAGATTGGTGTGAATAAGCACACTGTCTCAATGGTATTAAATAATTTTAATTAGTTTCTAATTATATTTTAGAACTAATTTTATATTAATTATTTGTAATGTGTTATGAATATTTAAAAAAAATATTTTTTGTTGTTATCAAAACTTTCAAAACTTTTTGATAAAAATCAATACTTTCTTGGAAACCTTTTATAAAATTTTCTTTCACTCCCTTCACCCTCCCTTCACTCTCCCTTCACCCTCCCTTCACTCTCCCTTCACTCTCCCTTCAAACTTCCTTCAGTCTCCCTTCAAACTTCCTTCAGTCTCTTCATCCCTTCACACTCCCATCACTCTCCCTTCACACTCCCATCACACTCACTTCACACTCCATTCACACTCCTTTCACACTCTCTTCACTCTCACACTCCCTTCACTCTCTCTTCACTCTCACACTCTCTTCACTCTCTCTCTTCTCTCTCTCTTCTCTCTCACACTCTCTTCTCTCTCCCTTCACCCTCCCTTCACCCTCACACTCTCTTCACTCTCACACTCTCTCTCTTCTCTCTCTCTTCACTCTCTCTTCTCTCTCACACTCTCTTCACTCTCACACTCTCTTCTCTCTCCCTTCACTCTCTCTTCACTCCCTTCACTCTCACACTCTCTTCACTCTCACACTCTCTTCTCTTTCCCTTCACTCTCACACTCTCTTCACTCTCACTCTCTTTTCACTCTCTCTTCTCATCGGCCATTTTAGCGGTGTTTCTAGTCGCTCAGTAGCGGCAAAATCGTACGGCAAAATTGCCTCCCCGCGCCAACTAATTTCTAACGCTAACCTGCCCCTCCATTTGGCACACCGGGCACAGGGGGTAGAGTGGAGTTACTGAGTACTTGCACTGTCCACTGGTGTACTTGCACAGTCTATTGGCGTACTTGCACAGTCCACTGGTGTACTTGCACAGTCCACTGGTGTACTTGCACAGTCCACTGGTGTACTTGCACAGTCTACTGGTGTACTTGCACTGTCTACTGGTGTACTTGCACAGTCCACTGATGTACTTGCGCTGTCTATTGGCGTACTTGAACTGTCCACTGGTGTACTTGCACTGTCTATTGGTGTACTTGAACTGTATACTGATGTACTTGCACTGTCTACTGGTGTACTTGCACTGTCCACTGGTGTACTTGCACTGTCTACTGGTGTACTTGCGCTGTCTATTGGCGTACTTGAACTGTCTACTGATGTACTTGCACTGTCTACTGGTGTACTTGCACAGTCCACTGGTGTACTTGCACAGTCCACTGGTGTACTTGCGCTGTCTATTGGCGTACTTGAACTGTCCACTGGTGTACTTGCACTGTCTATTGGTGTACTTGAACTGTCTACTGATGTACTTGCACTGTCTACTGGTGTACTTGCACAGTCCACTGGTGTACTTGCGCTGTCTACTGGTGTACTTGCGCTGTCTATTGGCGTACTTGAACTGTCCACTGGTGTACTTGCACTGTCTATTGGTGTACTTGAACTGTCTACTGATGTACTTGCACTGTCTACTGGTGTACTTGCACTGTCCACTGGTGTACTTGCACTGTCTATTGGTGTACTTGAACTGTCTACTGGTGTACTTGCACTGTCTACTGGTGTACTTGCACTGTCCACTGATGTACTTGTACTGTCTATTGGTGTACTTGAACTGTCTACTGGTGTACTTGCACTGTCTATTGGTGTACTTGAACTGTCTACTGGTGTACTTGCACTGTCTACTGGTGTACTTGCACTGTCCACTGGTGTACTTGTACTGTCTATTGGTGTACTTGAACTGTCCATTGGTGTACTTGTACTGTCCACTGGTGTACTTGAACTGTCTACTAGTGTACTTGCACTGTCTACTGGTGTACTTGCACTGTCTACTGGTGTACTTGCTCTGTCCATTGGTGTACTTGCACTGTCCACTGGTGTACTTGCACTGTCTACTGGTGTAGTTGCACTGTCCACTGATGTACTTGCACTGTCCACTGGTGTACTTGCACTGTCCACTGATGTACTTTAATTATAAATCGTATTCAAACTACTATTTTGGTATATGATATTTATGTAATTTATTAAAAAAAATAATATATTGAAAAATCATTTAACAATAATAGTTATAAAAATTGTTGCATGATGTTTCTATTTCCAGGATTTAATTTCAAGTTGGAATATTCCCAATGTGTTCCTGTTCAGAAGTTCATCTCTTGGTTGTCAGCAGTCACAACTTGATTTATGAGTGGAAAAGAGAGATATCTCAAAATGTTTTGTTGCTACTTTTTTACATTACTGTTATTTAATGTGAAATATAATTTGTATTAAGAAAATTATTGACCATATTATTATCGTATAACTATTACTTATTAGTAATAGATTAAAAAAAAATTAAAAAAATTAAAAAATATACAATCAATTAAAATATATACAATCAGTTAAAATATATACAATTAATGAAATATATACAATTAATCAAAATATATACAATCAGTTAAAGTATATACAATCAATTAAAATATATGCAATTAATTAAAATATATGCATGTTTGGCATTATTTAAGTTGAAAATTTAATTTAGCACCTAGTAGCTTCTATGCTGTCATGCGCTTTACATTTTCGAGACGATTAATTTAGTTATATACTTAGACACATGATTATTAAGTTTTGTTAGGTACGGAACACGCAATAGCTTTTCTGCAGTCATGAACATGATAATTTACAATAAACATTGTCTATATTATTTAATTATAAATTAGTTTCGAATCGGACGGTACAATTATGAGAAATTTTTATTTGCAAAGATATTTAACATCGTTACAAATATATATTAGCTACAGGTTTAAAGTTTTCTTTATAAGCAGTAAGGGGGCACATAGAAAATGGTAGCTGAGGGGTTTTGTAAGGGAGACTAAAATAAACCTAATAAAAATAAATAACTAAACATATTAAAATAATATGATGATAGGTATAAATTTTTTAAGTAAAATAACATAGCATTCGAAAAAAAATCAATTGGTCCTGTTCATTTGTAGAGTGAGTTCCAAGTTATCGGACAGTTCCATATTTTCGATCATTTAAGAAAAAAGTATATAATTATTATTTAAAATATATTTGAATTTGTATCTATCATATTCGAAGGTATCATGGATACGAATTGAAATAGAAGGTACATAATAATCAATATATCTTATATACTATATGAACGAAAAGTGGAAACGTCCGATAATTAGGAAATCACCTTTTCTCATATTTTCATAAAAACATCATATGGAAAAATATGTTTGATCTAAATCACATATTAAGTCATTCAATATTTCAATATTGATATTCTTTTATATATTAATACGATAGCGTGTGTGTTTGTGTATGCTGTTTACTATAGTAGTGAACGTGGGGGAAGTGAAGGTGGGGGAAATGAAGGCGGGGAAGTGTAGGTGGAGGAAGTAAAGGTGGAAGAGGTGAAGACGGAAAAAATGCAGGGGAGTGGGTTATATAACTAAGATATAATAAGTAACTTAGTTTAGAAAAACTGTTGTATGGTGACAATGTCCGTCCATCACAGATTACGATAAACAGACACTCTATCAGTAGCTCCTCATAATGTTGATGTAAATCAAAGTTATGTCACCTGCAAGATGATATTTATGAAAGATATTCTATATATGAGATATACTATTTATAAAAGAAGCCGGTGTCAGTCTCTATGTCCGTCACTAAAATTAGTTTAAACAGACTCACCATCAATAGTACATCATAAAGTTGGTGTAAATCAAAGTAATGTTGCCTAGAGGATATTATTTTCATAAGTGACAATCTATATACTAAGATAAAAAAAAGCCATGTCAGTCCATCACTAATGTGTGAAACAGCCTAAGACATATCTGTTGGTTAGACCAAGACAAAAACCTATTTGTTAATTTCCCTATTCCGTGGAATCTCCACTGGTCCAGGTATAGTAATAATGTTAAATAGAATTATAACCAGTTGGGTAAAATTTCAATTAGCAGTTGCGCATTTAATATCGATTGGAAGTTTCAATAGGTTTACATTGAAAAGAAACACATAAAGATAATACAGTGAAACTCCTGAGTAATGAAGCATTGGTTTCTTCATAACTCAGAGACACTGATAGTTTTCTATGATTGAAATCTTGGCGAAAACTATGGTCTTTGAGGGATAACTTAGATGAAATTAATGAAGTATATCATTTTCTATAATTTAAACATAGAAAATACTTCATAACTCAGGTGCATTTCATAACTCAGGTCCTTCAATACTCAAGTCCTTCATAACTCAGAAGTTTTACTGTACCATTAAATTCATTTTTCTCTTCAGAATTAATATATTTTAATGCGTATCTTCGATACAAACCTACAGATAATCTCATTTGTTATTTAATTCCCATATTGTATTTTTTTGTAAAGTGTACCATAATTAGCTTTTGTAGTTTCTAGTACAAATTAGTAGCATTGTCCTATTTCTAAGGTCTGTCATATAATACAAACGTAACAAATATAACAGCTAAAATAAAGAAGTTGTTAAAGATGTGCATATGCTTTATCGAAATGGTTATTTGCAAAATGTTGTTATTATGCACAGAGTAATTTAAATTATAATAAAGTTACACCGAAATAGAATTTACGGAATGGGTATCACAAATAAAAATATTATAAAGATACTTTCAAAGACTGGATAGCTAATTAAATAAAGAAATTTAAAATTAATATAAAAATAATTTATACATTCATTTCTGAACTATTACGACTTTAAAATATATTATACAACAACTAACGTCTTCAGACAACAATATTCACGTTTATTTGATTAAAAACCAAAATTCTTGATTATGAGTGGAATATTGAGATATAAGAATCAGATTTATTCTTTTTATATATGAATTATATAATGTGAGATAAAATTTATATTAAGAAAATTATAGACTATATTGTCATAGAATAATTCTTCTTCAATCGAAATGTTTTGATTCCATGGTGGAAATTCTTTTCAGTTTCAAATTTCATTCATGTTGATTATACAGTATGAAACAATTGTCGATACTCTTTTATCCGTAGTTTTTTAAACTGTATCGTATTATATTTCTTATAAATGAAATCATATAAGTGGAATACAACCAAAATTTAATAAAATTATAGAAAAATAAGTGATGAAATTCTTTAAAAAAGGTAATACATTCGTATTTTCTCTTTTCAAAATTCAATGAAAATAATCCTGTAGGCAATTAATTTCTGAATTATTGTGACCCTAACTCTACTTGTTGCAGAGCACTACAGTCAGCTAATTTAATTAATGACTTACAAATGACTAAGGAAAGTGACTTACCTTAATTGTTGCTCGTAAATTTCATCAAAGATGAGGAGAAGCTGTAAATCTTTCCTTGGGCCACGCACTGACAAGCTTTGAGACTTGATGTAACCCGTAGATCTGGAGTTATGAAGGCACCAGACTTGATGTAACCCGTAGATCTGGAGTTATGAAGGCACTAGACTTGATGTAACCCGTAGATCTGGAGTTATGAAGGCACTAGACTTGATGTAACCAGTAGATCTGGAGTTATAAAGGCACTAGACTTGATGTAACCAGTAGATCTGGAGTTATAAAGGCACTAGACTTGATGTAACCAGTAGATCTGGAGTTATAAAGGCACTGGACTTGATGTAACCAGTAGATCTGGAGTTATAAAGGCACTAGACTTGATGTAACCCGTACATCTGGAGTTATGAAGGCACTAGACTTGATGTAACCCGTACATCTGGAGTTATGAAGGCACTAGAATTGATAAACCAAAGAACACTGTAATATTTTTGAACATTAAAATACCCTTTTATTTTATTAGGACGGAATCACAAGATATAAAAATAAGATTGAAAAAATAGATTGAAATTACTTTAAAAGTTAAAATTCTGAAATAACAATCGAAAAATTCTTCAATTAACCGAACATGCCAATCAAACAAGAAATTCAAGTAATATTTTATCGTTCAAACAATAAAGAAGATAAATTATCTATGCTGTTTACGAAGATTTTAAAAAAATGATTGAAGGTTATATTCACCTGTATAATTTGATATTATATAATTACTGTTCCATACTTGCTATGATTTCAATTTTGTGATATCCTATAAAATAAGATATAGTTTCTTGAATGTGAATAATAATATTCCTCTCCAATTGAATTAATCGATTCTATTTTTTTTTCATAATTATGTAGTGCTGTTGGTTAGAATTACTTACATGACTTTCTTTATTATTAAACTGTGACGAGTTTTGCTTCGATTATTTTGGTATATAATTTCCTTTTGACGTCAGTGATATGCCATAGTTATTGCCGAAGCAGACGTTGAATGCATACTTAAATAGAAATAAATTATTTAGATATATAAATAATTCTTAACACGAATCTTTTACACTAGTTATTCCAATTTTAATAATTCTTCAATGAATTTTGCTTTACAAGTCAGTAAATTCATTAAAATGGAACTCTAGGGATCAGAAAGTTTTAATTTAGAAAATTTTGTTAGTGATTTTGAGATAATTTACTGACTTCTTTGAGAAAACTTTACATACTTTTCTTGGAAAATCATTTCAACATTTTTAAGATTTTTAAACAAAAATATGTCAGTTATTTTTTACGATGTTTAGTGTGCATATATAACAGAATTTCATAACAAAATTAATTTTCCCTCTTTTTATTAAAAATTTCTTTTTTTTTATAACAAAAAATTATGGAAAAAGCACAGAAAGACTATTTAATTACTTCGATTTTCCGTATTCATCATCAAGTTCTTTTGGTATTTTTCATATACGGTTCCTCACATAGAAATTAATTTTCGATCATTCATAAAAAATTCTCTTTAGAAAAAACATTTCTTATTGAAAAAAAAAACTATAAAAAGACCAATTAGTTACGCCGTTGTTCCGTATTTATTATAAAGTTCTAAATTTGCATTCTTTTAAAAAAAATTACTTTCCAGAAAAGAATTATATCTTACTGAAAAAAATACAATAAAAAGACTAATTAGTTACGGCGTTGTTCCGTATTTATCATAACGTTCTTTTTGTAATTTTCAAACATGGTTGCTTACATCCAAATTAATTTTAATCCTCCAGAAAAAAATTATATTTTATTGAAAAAATCATAGAAAACCTTTAGTTACGACGATATTCCGTATACATATATATGTTTATTTTTGTAATTTTGAAACACTGTTGCTCACATCAAAGTTTTTCGAATGTTCGGCACAGAGGGAACACCCACGAGTGGTTGAGGCAACGGGCAGCCAAACTTTGAAACGATTCTTCCCCTTCAAAGGGGAGTGGCATCAATAGGGGAACAGATAGAAAATGGAGAGGATTGGAATGAGGAATGAAGAGAAAAAAAATATGAAATAAGGTCTCCTTTAACTGAAATAAAATACGTATAATTATTATTGAGTATATCTACTAAATCTGAATTTTTTCTTAAAGTTAATTATAAGAAAAAAAATGTATATAGTGTGAAATATTATTTAAAATGACACACGTTTTATTCTTAGAGATAGACTTAATTCAAGTTTACATTCAATACATTTTTTAATAAATGTTCTAATGACGTTAGAAATATAGAATAGTAATTTATTTGATAGAAATATTTTCATTATATAGATGGGTTATTTAACTATCAAATTCAAATGAATTTTCTATACATATATATATAAAATAATTTCAATAAATGGCTGATACTGTACAAAATATATATTTTTTACGGTGATTTGGAAAAAATGTATTCTCAAAAGTTTTACTCAATTTAAATTTAAATTTTCAAATAACCCAAGCAGTTTAATAGATATCAATGCGATTTATTTAGACTGTATGTACTTATTTTAAATCTGTTTCATGGTAATTGATTAAAAATATATTTAAATCATTACAATGAAATAATTAATTAAATTACAATATCAGAGGAAAATGAAGTTTAAAATTTTCAGAAAGAATTTGTTAATTAAATAGAAATTTATTGTTATTTACATGATGATTGTTATTAAATTCTCGCGAAAATATTTATAATATTTTTTATACAAAAATTTGATCTACATATAATCCATTCTTTAAATATTTATTATTATAAAGGTATATTAAATATTTTGTATATTTATATATCACTATTTTTGAAATTTATAGCTACTTATATTTTATAATATTTTAAGATTTATTTAAATATTTAACCAAGTTTTAAAACATTTATGAAAGTAAAATGAAGAAAATAAAGAAAATCAAAACCAAATTTCAAAAAATTGAAATGAAAAAAAATATCAAATAGAATTTTTAACTTTCGCGCAAAAATGATTAGCACTTTTCTAATTTCTATACTCCACATTAATTAATCTTTATTATTAATGATTAGTTAAGTCCGATTAGTCTGTTTGTATAATTATGACTGATGTACTGAACTAAAGTTCTAGGGGGAGGGAGGGGCTTGATGTACTATCAGCTCAAATTATATGATGTACAATAACTGTGCAATAGTACCTGACTTAATTTAATAGTACTTATACCACATATATCAATAAATGTATTATATTCTACATAATAATCATTTTTTGATAAAATGATAAAATATTTATAACTATATATTACATATATTATAATGTTAATTCTCAAAGTTAAACAGTTTTAACTTTGTATTCGGTATGTTAATTTTGTTTATTTTCGAATAAGATATTCATTAAAAAAATATACTATTCGATATAATTTTAGTGGTCATTTTCAAATAAGATATTAATGTTAAAACAATCTATTAATATATATGTATGATGCATATAATAATAGCAGTTATTTAAGATATGGTCTATTTAGCTCGTAAGAATGACACTTGCCTAACTGTATGGTTAATGAAATCATTTCACTGAGACAAGTTGATGAGTGAAACTAGAAAAAACACAGGAGAAAGTGAGTAAAACGTGAGTGAGTGAGTTAGAGAGAGTGAGTTAGAAGAGAGTGAGTAAGAAGGGAGTGAGTAAGAAGAGAGTGAGTTAGAAGAGAGTGAGTTAGAAGAGAGTGAGTTAGAAGTGAGTATGGTACATATGAGTGAATTAATTAGTGTGTAAGGTCCACTCTATACTAGCAGGTAAAACACCGCGTTTTCACCGCCCAGTTTACTCCTCTTCAATTAATCACTGTTAAATGAATGGAAAGTAAATCTGCCGTCTATATTAGCGTTTCTACCGCTTTCCATTCATTTAACCGTTATTAATTGAAGAGGTGTGAACTGGGTGGGTAAAACGCAGCGTTTTATCTGCTACTATAGAACAGGCCTAAGTCAAATATGAGTGATTCATACATGAGTAACTTGGAAATGAGTAAACTAAGCATTACTCAGTCAAGTTATATTTAAATGTCAAGTTTAAATTAATAACAATGTTTTTTCCTGAAATACATTGAACTAAATAAAATTGGCTTGACTTCACCACTACCGATGTTTCTTTTTTACCACATTCCCATTTCTGTACTAGCTATTTATTTACTCAGATCACTTGTAGCTCAGAAAAGACACAGCAAGCGACGTCTCTTGACGGACAGAGATATACTGACATCTAATAGTTTGACTGAAATGACAGCGCTACATTTCTCAGCTGTGTGTCAGTCCTATGCAGTTAGGGAAATATGCACATCTGCATTGATTTGAAGTGAATATTTAGCATTGTGTAGGGTATGTTATGAATTATTGGTCGGTTTCACATCTTCGGTCATACATAAAAAAATGATATAATAATAATTATTTAATTTTTTTAACTGTTATTCATGAAAAAATTCAAATACATAAAAGAAGTCCATACAATGAATTATAAAAATTATATAATTATTACAAAATAGTTTGTTCTTATTTGACCGAAGATGTGGAACTGACCGATAATTCGTAACTTATCCTATATACAAATAATTTGGATGATTGATCGTCGATTTCATTCAATAAGGTGGTCACTTTCAAATGTTTTTTTAAACTTTATTTAAAACTGAAACATTTTTCGGCAGAATAATGTTTTGTTGAAAATTGTACAATTTATACAGTTAATTTAAGCTATAAATAAACAGTTACTTATTAGATTGAATCCTATAAATAATAAAAAAACATTGAGTTTAAATACTTTGAAATTCTTTATCTATATTCATATTTATATTGTAACTTTTAATTTACGTTTAAGTTGAGTATGATTGAAATTTTAGTATATGGAGACAAATTTATTAAGAAAAGCTTTGGGGATAATTATAACCAGAGAAAAAATACACGACGGGTATTAAACATGAAGAATGTAACTATGATACGCACTTGAATATATTGACTTGATATTTAAATTCTCAATTCTCATTTCAATTTTTAAATGTATTTTATCTATGAAAATAACTATGCAGAAAAATTATTTTCAGCTGTTTTCATAAAAAATATTTTAAAAATATCCTAATAACGGGTAATAAATTGGTATTGATGATGACCCGTTATTTTTAACGGGAAAATTCACTAATATAATACTATCTAACTCCATATTATTTAACTATATTCTATTATTGTACATTCAAACATTAGCCATTTTGCTACCAATCTTTGTGCTCAGAGTTAGCCAATCACGCACCCTGGCTTCTTTTGATTGACGTCTGATTGACAGCTGTGCCTAGGGGTGCAGAAAAGCTACTCAGAGTTCAGGGGAGAAGGTAGGTTATAACTTTCACTGAATATAGTGAAAATAATATGAATATTCTATGCTATACACAGAGAAAAAGTTATGGTGGGGTCATAGAAGACTTAATCTTCTATGGCCCCACCATAATTTGTTGGGGGGTTTTATTTAAAAATAAGTTATTAAAGCATACTTTAAAAATAGGACTGTGAATATAGTTACATATCTCGTTTTAATTTCTAAAAAATTGTGTTTTGAAAAAAAAATCATATATTAAAACGTTATTATAATTATCAATTATTTTTGATAATTTTATCTAAAATTTTTTATCGATTCTGGTTTAAATTTTAAAATATTCTCAAAGAGAATTTCAGTCTGTATATTCATTATAACCACGAAAGTGATACTTATTGATAAGGGATGACTTGCACTTTTCTCACCCTCGATACGCATACCCACATTGACTCAAATTGGTTAACCCGTTACTGCCTCGAGTGGCTTCATTTCGTACTCTTTGACTGTGTTTGGGCGGAAGGAGGTTACAGAACATTCAGGCGGAATAATGTATCGAGTTACAGGAAATATATTTAGAATTGTCTAGAGTGAGGAGAGAAATCATTTACATTTTCTCATATATGATATGTTATATTCGTCTTTTTATAATTATATCAACTAATTTAGATCAAATAAAGTATGAAGTCTTTATTTCATTAATATTGTACATTATTTCTATTTTGTGTATAAGCACATTGAATTATATGGTGTGTAACTATTATATTTACATTCAAATTATTTGGATATAATATTAAACATGTTAGAGTTTTGGATTTTTATTAGAAATACTTGATGTAATAGCATATGATTTTATACTTTTATTTACATTATTTTTCATTTTTCATACATAAAAATACGTCAAATATTATAGTTAGAAAATGAGACAGTGTCTCCCTTCTAGTTAGATAGTGAGACAGTGTCTCTTTTCTAGTTATATAGTGAGACAGTGTCTCTTTACTAGTTAGATAGTGAGACAGTGTCTCTTCACTAGTTAGGTAGTGAGACAGTGTCTCTTTACTAGTTATATAGTGAGACAGTGTCTCTTTACTAGATAGGTAGTGAGACAGTGTCTCTTTACTAGTTAGGTAGTGAGACAGTGTCTCTTTACTAGTTAGATAGTGAGACAGTGTCTCTTCACTAGTTAGGTAGTGAGACAGTGTTTCTTTACTAGTTAGGTAGTGTGACAGTGTCTCTCTTCTAGCTAGGTAGTGAGACAGTGTCTCTTTACTAGTTATACATTGAGAGAGTGTCTCTTTGCTAGTTAAGAAGTGAAACAGTGGCTCTTTACTAGTTATACATTGAGACAGTGTCTCTTTGCTAGTTAAGAAGTGAGACAGTGTCTCTTTTCTAGTAAGGTAGTGAGACAGTGTCTCTTTCCTAGTTAGAAAGTGAGACAGTGTCTCTTTCCTAGTTAGGGAGTGAGACAGTGTCTCTTTACTAGTTAGGATGTGAGGCAGTGTCTCTTTCCTAGTTAGAGAGTGAGACAGTGTCTCTTTTTTCTTATTTCCCCTAAGTGTTGATTGACAAACTCTCAAATGGTTTCGGCAGAAAAGCTACTCAAGTAATTGTGACAGAGCGAAAGTACTAGTGATCTATTTACAACTCACAGTGATAATAGACCTTATTGTATGACACCATAAGGAACATTTTACCATCAATGAATGTGTGGTTTTTATTGAAATTTTTTAATATATTTAACATTTTTTTTATTTGAGGAAAATATTTTTTAATAGTATGAAAAATAAAATTAATTTTATAATTATACCTATCAATCTAAATTAATTGTATGTAATTTTTCTATATTCGTTAACCATAATAATTGTATACTGTATAATCTAATTATATATGTATATATATATATGTACTATCAGTGAATTTAGTGACATAGTGCCTTTTTATATATAATTATTCATTGTATTATTGCAAAAATTATACATTCACAAGCTCTATATCGAATATAATCTAATATATAAGTATGACATATCAGGCTATATAATTATCTCCATATGTTCCATGTTATATTTATTTATTACAGTGTGCTGTACATTCCAGTTTAAGTTATAAATCATGTCCGTCATAAAATAACGATTGGCGTTTAACATATTCACGGGATAGAGTATAACAGTATAGTACCACATGCGGAAAAACTATTCTGCGGAGGCAATAAATTTGAGACCAGGTGCTCGCCAAACCAACGGCAACTGCCGATAGCGTCAACCTACCGATCAACCAGACTGTTAAAAACAATAAACAAACCTAAACTACAAAATCAATCCGGCTGATATTAACAAAATATCAACTTATCATTATAATCAATAAGGTGACTTATAAACTAATCAGATAGAGTAGGTTTAAAGCTGATATATTGGCAGATTACAGTTTCCGCAGTATCAGGTTTTAGTAGCGGGTGCTGTAGTAGCGTTGAGTATATAGGGTGGTTCAGATCTCGTAATGGGTAGAGACATTAATGTCTCGGCTTTGGAAGTCATCATTCAGCATTTCATTCACAGTATACGTTAGTGCAGAACATTAACAGTAAGTCTGCCCACCTCCAGATGTTTAGTTGTGTGTTCGGTCCGTGATAGGGATGTCGTCCCTTAAAATTGTGGTGAAATAAATAAGTAGTATAGGGTAAGTTCTGTGTCATCAAACGCCTCCACATTTTCGATCGCATTCGAATTCATCATTTTAACTCGTTATTTAAATTATGTATCTTTTTTTTCTGTGATAGTGTTCGATAACTCGGAATTTAATCTATTTAGTATTAAAAATTTAACATTAGTGCATTGTATCGTTTATTTATTTAGATTTGGTATCCCCAACATATATTAATATCTACTTATATAGTAACAATTTAGTGATGTAAGTAAAACCACATATGATTGCTGTAAATTTATTTCTCAACTATATAAATATGAAAATCTTTTCGTTTATTGATTGTGAAGTATAGTATAATTAAACATGAAGTGAAAATTCTTCCATTATTTTATTCATATTTGGTATGAATTTTTAAAGAAAACTTAATTACAAAAGAAATTATACTATATATTAAACAGTTCTGTTTCTATTATATATATATAATTATATCAATGAAATATTAAAAAAGGTAGGAATTAGTTTCTATACAATGCAACATTATAAAGTGTGTTTATTGTGCATAAAGATAGAATTAAAATGTCAAATAGTTTAAATTAAAGTGTTAATACCCGTAAAATAAGATGTCACTCAACTATCGCGAAGTCAGACCGTCAAAGTTATCGCTAAGATTTTAACTACTTTCCCCCGTCACTACCGTTAGCGACAGTTCCACCCTCCTCTATTCGTCAATCTCCCCTAGTTTTTATCGTCACACAGAGGCTCGTATAGTCGTCATTCCCCTAATCTTGCAATAAGATCAAATCCCGAAATAAGAAGGAGCTGTTCTCTCAATTATGTCTCAAGCGGTTTGTCTGTAATGGTATTGAAGTCCAGAGACCTAAAGGCTCGAGTGATAACGCCCGTCACCACGGCAACGCAACGATGCCATCAACCTCCAGACAAATAACTTACAGGTGGTAATAATACGATCAGTCTATAGGATAATTCACCAGAACCTACGATATTCAATGTAAAATCATATCTATTTTTCTTTCGGTTTTATATTAGGTAATGCAGTTTTGAATTTTATACGAATGGGGTGATGGTTTCGGTCGAAGGCTTTGTTTGATAAGTGCTGTGATATGGCGAGGAGTGGCATCAATCCAATGGCTCTGGAAAGTAAGGGGATCCAAGGGTTGGAGAAGGAAAAGAGGGCTATGCGACGACTCCTCTTCCATGCTATCTAACACTTCAATGCTACTCCACAGCTCTCAACATGCGAACCGAACTCTCACACGGAATGCAGCACTCTTCTACTTTCTTCAATCTGCAATCTTCTACAATTTAAATGTTTGATTTTTGAATCTACTAAAGTATTTTTAATCACCGAATGTGTTTTTTGGTGATAGTTTGATAATGACATTGAATGACTATACACCAGTGCTTCAGTTAAATTGTGATAACAGCCTGTGATAACGGTGTCATCATATTGATTGCGCTACGTCAAGAAAACAACAGGTAAGTTTCTGAAACCCGATAGTTATAGCGTGACCTCTTAATATTTCTTTGCTATACGAATGCCCATAGCCATTTGAATAATTAATGAACGGTTAAATTTAATTACTGATGAAAGAAAATTCAAATCTGTTTAAAATTCAATGACATTTTCACCATCCTGTATCTCCACTTTAATTCCGTTTCAATTCCAACGCGTCGGATATATTTTTTAGCGCAGTAACAAAATTCGAACGATGACAGCTTTCTTTCAGCTCAAATTCAACCCCCACCCCACCCTCCCTCCCCATACTGGCCACCCCTTTTCGAAGTTTTGTGTTGCCGAGGATAGTTGCGCATGCGCAGAAGAGGGCGTATGCGATTCAGGATAAGACTGTGTATTGAACGGAGTTAGGGAGGGGAGGGGGTGTTTTTGAGGCTATTTTGAGGGGAGGGTTAATGCGCATGCGCGACACAAGGGGTCTCTCTTTTAATATGCAGATCAGGACAATGTTTTAGAAAGTGGTGAATGGAATAAAAGTGATGATGATGGGAAGGATGGCAGAGAGGATAAAGGGGATAAACGATGATGGGAAACAGGAGGTGACGATTGGAATGATAAAGATGGTAATCGGTTAATACTGATGATTGACAATAGCGGATTGGGAAAAATGGAGAGTTGATGTAAGTATATTGTAATTTTAAACGAATAAATAATATAATATTATTATTAAAAAGCGTACTAAATCTTTAATAACATAATAGTTTGTGAATTTGTCAGACATGATTTTAGTAAATATTATTAGAAATTACGGAAAGAAATCGAAATTAACAATTTCAGTAAATTAAAAAAACTGAATTAATTTTTTTTCAGATGATATTTTTCGCTTAAAAACTGTACGAAAAATCTAAACTGAATAAAGATAGACCCAGTTTTCATTAATTTTTTTATAAGCCATTAAGATTTTTTAAATGTTCATTATAATAACTGTCTGAAATATTTAATACTCTTAAAGAAATATCCTGCCTTTGATTAAATCATTGATTATTTTTAATGTTTAATTAGTAAGAAGTATATTTTAGGTGTAAAAACACACGCCGTTTCTGTCTAGACTTGTTGCTTCAGTATCACACTGACACAAACGGGAATGTGGCTCTTAAGGGCCGTACACACGTAGGGTTTTTTAAGTCTTTCCATCAGACTTTTTGCTAAGCTCCTCCTACTTTTTCTACGAGAATACAAGAAAAAACAATATAATTATTATCAGGTATCATGGATACCAACTAAAATAAATAATAATTATATCGTTTTTTCTTATATTCTCGTGAAAAAAGTAGGAGGAGCTTAGCAAAAAGTCTGGTTGAAAAACTTAAAAAACCCTGCGTGTGTACGGCCCTTTACAGTGTACTGCATAAGTACTAAAACTGGGTAAGTCACGAATTGTCGGTCGGTATCACATCTTCGGTCATGTAAGAAAAAACGACATAATAATTATTATTTAAATGTTATTTTAATTGGATACCAATAAAAATTATGACCGAAGATGTAACACCGACCGATAATTCGTAACGTAACCTATTTCTTAAATCTAAAATTCTAAAGAGACGAAGATAATTTATTTGATGATTTAATCGTTGCTGTTTAATTGGGTCTGTTTATAATGTTTATAATAATTATCTTCCATGGCTAATATTTCCTTGATAAATATTACATTGATATTAAAATGCAATATCACACTTGAAATATTATGTTTATAGTATGCATAATATTTATCGTTAGAGTTTTATTTCATTATTTTCAATATGTGGGATAGAGTTAATAATATGAAACTGAACGTTTAATTTAACATCATTAGTGATAATTATTGAACATTATTTGCAATTGTGACATTATTTAACATATATTAAAGTTCAATTGTACCTATATTCAAATATTCTACTTTTGAATCAATATTATTTAATATTGCCCGAAAGATAAAGTTATATACATACTGTTCTGCAAGAATTTTTTAAAAATAAAAGATTATATTTTAAATATTATTATAAAATATGATGCGTATTTAATACTCATAAAACTCACTGATTGAGAGAAATAAATACCTTCTACATTACATAATTAGGCGCCCATATAATAGATATGTTATGTATACCATCATTAATTTTTGATTGTATGTTTAATTAGCATATATAACTATAAAATGTATCACATGATTTTGAAAATATTAAAGATTTAAAAATGTCGAAATTTTCCATCATTGCTAACTGCAGGAGTTGTAAGTAGAGAAGTAACTAATAATAAGGAAGGGGACCTTTAAAACTCGGTCACTTCTTAATTGCAATAGTTTATGAAAAACACAAATTATAAAGCATTATAAGTTATAAATTAGTCGTAGCGCTCATTGCCGTAGTGCTCATTGCCGTAGCGCTCATTGCCGTAGCGCTCATTGCAGTAGCGCTCATTGCTGTAGCGCTCATTGCCGTAGTGCACATTACCGTAGCGCTCATTACCCGTAGCGCTCATTGCTTTAACGCTCATTGTCATTGCGCTCATTGCAGTAGCGCTCATTGCTGTAGTGCTCATTGCAGTAGCGCTAATTGCCGTAGCGCTCATTGCTTTAGCGCTCATTACCCGTAGCTCTCATTGTCATTGCGCTCATTGCCGTAGTGCTCATTGCTGTAGTGCTCATTGCCGTAGCGCTCATTGCTGTAGTGCTCATTGCAGTAGCGCTAATTGCTGTAGTGCTCATTGCCGTAGCGCTCAATGCAGTAGCGCTCATTGCTGCAGTGCTCATTGCAGTAGCGCTCATTGCCGTAGTGCTCATTGCTGTAGTGCTCATTGCCGTAGCGCTCATTGCTGTAGTGCTCATTGCAGTAGCGCTCATTGCTGTAGTGCTCATTGCCGTAGCGCTCATTGCAGTAGCGCTCATTGCTGCAGTGCTCATTGCAGTAGCGCTCATCGCCGTAGCGCTCATTGCCGTAGCGCTCATTGCCGTAGCGCTCATTGCCGTAGCGCTCATACTTGCGATCAATATCGCTTCGCTCTCTTTTTAGTCTCTTGAACTCTTTCTGATTATTCGACACAAGAGCCAAACTGATGTACATACTCTGAGACAACTAGTTGTAACTGTGACACAACGAGTTGTAACTGTGACACAACGAGTTGTAACTGTGACACAACGAGTTGTAACTGTTGTACACACTCTTAGACAACTAGTTGTAACTATGACACAACTAGTTGTAACTGATGTACATACTCTTAGACAACTAGTTGTAACTATGACACAACGAGTGGTAACTTTGACACAACGAGTTTTAACAATGAGACAACGAGTTGTAACTGCGACACAACGAGTTGTAACTGTGATACAACGAGCTGTAACTGTGACACAACGAGTTGCAACTGTTGTACATACTCTTAGACAACTAGTTGTAACTATGACACAACTAGTTGTAACTGTGACACAACGAGTGGTAACTTTGACACAACGAGTTTTAACAATGAGACAACGAGTTGTAACTGCGACACAACGAGTTGTAACTATGACACAACGAGTTGTAACTATGACACATCGAGTTGTAAATGATGTATATACTCCAACACAACGAGTTGTAAATGATGTATATACTCCAACACAACGAGTTGTAGTTCGTAGAAAAACTGCTATACATACTCTGAAACAACGAGTTGTAACTGATGTACTTACTCTGACAACTAGTTACAGTCTTTGACACAACTAGTTGCAACTCTTTGACACAACTAGTTGCAACTCTTTGAAACAACTAGTTACAACTCTTTGACACAACTAGTTGCAACTCTTTGACACATCTAGTTGCAACTCTTTGACACAACTAGTTGCAATTCTTTGACAAAACTAGTTGTAACTCTTTGACACAACTAGTTGCAATTCTTTGACACATCTAGTTGCAACTCTTTGACACAACTAGTTGCAACTCTTTGACACAACTAGTTGCAACTCTTTGACACAACTAGTTGCAACTCTTTGACACAACTAGTTGCAACTCTTTGACACAACTAGTTGCAACTCTTTGACACAACTAGTTGCAACTCTTTGACACAACTAGTTGCAACTCTTTGACACAACTAGTTGCATTTCAAAACATTGGATATTAGATAGAGGGTAAGTAACGAATTGTCAGTCGGTTTCACATTTTCGGTCTAATTAGAAATAAAAACAGTATAATAATTATTTAATTTTCATTTTAATTGGTATCCATGTGTAAGATTTTTCCAATGTGTTTCTCTAGTCTTAGAAAGTGTTTTATTATATCCACTTCTAAGCTAGACACTTATCTTAATTATTACCTATCTAGATATAGCCTATCTTATTTTCTTCTTTTCCAGTTCTAAATAATACATAAATAAATGATGAATTAATAAATGTGACAATCAAACAAGAGTAAAATTTTATCTATTTATTCCTATTGTACTCAGCTTATGTCTTGAGTCAGATTGGTCGGTAGTTTTGGTTCGAGTAGTTCTCGAGTGAGGTATCGCTGCAGTGATAATCTTTGGTACTTCCTTCGTGCGTAACAATCAGTTATCGCTATGTAGCCAAGATTGGTGTTTGCTGCGTCCGTATGCTAGGGTTGGAACTAAAGTATCCGTAGCTTTGTTAGTTCTCCGTAGGTTAAGTCGTGTTTCCGTAGACTAGAATGTGCTGGTCTCTCTAGACTAGCGTAGACTTGGAATTGACTGTCTCCGTAAACTGGGAATGCGTCTCTCTAGACTGGGAATTTACTGGCTCCGTAGACTGGGAATGACTGGGAATTTACTGGCTCCGTAGACTGGGACCCTGGAATAATAAATCCAGTAAGACATTTGGACTTAAATTTCCTTCAACAATTTGCCAAAATAACAATAAAAAATAAAAAGAAAAAATTATTCTTTACATTATAATCAACTGAAATAATTTACTAATTTACCAATTATTGTGAATTAAGATTTATGCCAGTTAAATAGCAATAATTAAAACTAATGTTTATTAATTAGGTTGAGTTGAATTATTATTTGGCATTTTTCATGTTCATAATAAATAATTAATAATAATTGTACCTAATTTAATATGAGAAGTAAATTACTTTGGCAAATGTAGAAGCATTAACAATAGTTTGTACTTAATATTACAATAATTGAGAATTGAGCAAAATGTTACTCGTCAAATGGCCTTTTAATTATTATAATAAATAATTAAATTCCTAATCCTGAAGTTGAAATATGTTGTGTAAAACTTGGTTGAAATATATTAAATATGCATTGAATTAGAAGAATAGTATTAACAAATGTTATACATTTTTAATACTGTCAGAAGTTATCCCAACTTATGCAGTTTGGTCAAATGTTGGCGGTTGGTCATGTTTTCAAACCTGGAAAACAGGATGCACGAAAAGTCTGGGATGTGTACTGACTTTTCCAAAATGGGAAGTAACGTAATTCTGATTGTGAATAAGGATACTAATTCTAATAATAGTTTGTTATTATAATTAACTATATTAATAATGTTAATTGGAGGTAATTAGCTAATAAATCATATAAATATCAGTATATTTATGGCACTAGCTAATATGGCAATTAAGTATAATAAATATGGCATTATTAAGAATAATATTATACGAATAACTTGAGGGAATAATTATTAGTTATATATTTACCCAATGTTTCTTTAGTTAAGAAGATTTGGGGAATTGGTTTGGAGTTAATCCTAGGCTGTGTTATTTACTGTTTTTCAGAAATAGTGTTTATTTCTTTGCAATTAGTAAGTTGTATATAAATTGGAAGGTGTTATGTCTGCAATAAAGGTATTAATATTAATAATTGGTGAGAGTTTATAATCTAATTTTAGTTCACAATCACTAGCACTGTATCGGCACTCTTCACTCTGTTGTATCAGACTCGTTAATGTAGTTTAACCGGTAAAAATTATCCTTACAATCTTTGGGCGGAACTAAACAAAGGGTAGGCCTAATTGTATTTAGCGCGTATGATTCTAGAGTGTTGCCATAAGTTTAGAAATACCTTTGAATTCAATTGCGTTGTATTTTAATCAGCAAATTACTGTAGTGGTTGTAATTGATTATCAATAATTAGTTGTTGTTAATTAATTATGCAATAATCGGGTTGCAACACATGATACCTGCAAGTATCATGGATACCAATTAACATGAAAATAAAATAATTAATAATTTATAGTTTTTTCTTATATGATCGAAGAAGTGCAACCGACCAAAAATTCGTAGCTTACCCTACATCTTTTTGAATTATTTGTACAGATTATCAATTGATACTGACTGGTGGCTCAAACTCAACCAGTGTAAGTTATTTAGGTAATTATTATAAGTGAACAAGAGAGAAATGGACAAAAATTAACACAGATAAATGAAAAAAGATCAAAGCACGGATTGAAAGTTTAAGAAAATGCACCAACGTTTGCCTTACTAACGTTCATCGACTCAAAAACGTTTATGATCAAAACACTCATCAGAATACGGAAAAATTCATGTAGAAGTAAACTAGTGTGACGTCACAACTAAGATAATTATTTTACTTTGACGTCACGAGTTGGAATAATTATCTTTGACGTAATAGTTAATTGGATAATTATAGCTATGACGTAACAATCATTTGGATAATTAAACTTCCATGCTATGAACTGTATGGTTTAATTCTGATTTTACGAAATGGAAGAAATAATCTCGTTTTTTTATTTAAAAATAATTACTAAGCTTCTTTATTAGATTTTCATCGCAGTTTAGTTATTTATTTAGAAAAAATAATAATAAAATTTAGAAAATAGATTAAAACAATGTACAAAATGTGTAAATTTGTATTTCAAACTTTTTTCTTATTAAATTAGTTACTGTGAAAATTTCGTAGAAAAGTATATTTTCATAAAATTAATTCAAATTATTCTCCAGCAAGGCCAGACTTTGTAAGATTATTAGGTACGCGGAATGCAGGTTAAGATATCGTGTAGTTTGTAAGTCACAGTAGTGATTAATGGACATTATTTACCTCGTTATACCGGACAGAGGAAGGCACACTCCCAGGGTATATGTTTAATGTACTAAATTATCGTACTTATTTTATACGACTGAAATTAAAAGATAATTGAGAAGAGCTGGAATGAAAATTTAGTAAAAAAAAGAAGAAAATTCTTTTTTAAATAATAGGGTGTTGAACGAATGCTTAAGAGATAAAAAGTCATATTATTAATGCTAAAATAAATGAAATACAAGGGACTGGAAGAAGTAGTCAGATTTCACAAAATCGTTGACAAAGCTATTGGATGCAGAAAAGCTGAATTGGTTATAAAATTGATATAAGCCAGATAAATTTATTAATCAGCTAAATAATTTAACTATACACTGTCAAGCTAATTTTAAAATGAGTTTTTCATTGATTAATTATTTTCCATACGCAACTGATGACCAATCAAGATAACTAAGAAAAGCGTACAAAAAAAACCACCACCGCCTTGTACTTAAAGTTATCTCGACGCTATACTGTAATTGGATTTTTATTTAATTTCCGTCTATGTAAACTAGCGCCGTCGTGACTTATTGATTTCTAGTTCAGTTTGACGCTGATGTTCAGAACGTGAGTCAGCAGAAATTGACGCGCGGGAAACGACGTGCCGCGACAGATGGACTACGGGGTATTGTATACATAGTATCTAGGTACCAAAGTTAAGAGTGATAACAAATATTATCTGTTGTTATAATTATCAAATATTTGATTACATTTCCTTATTTTGTGTAGGATCATTTATTTTGTTATTTTTTTATATTTTCCAGTTTATATCATATATATTATAATATATATTTTATATCATTTATATATATATTAACTATTTATAATTAATTTATAGGAACAAGAGTTTAATATAAAAAAAAGTGAAGGTGCACTTAAGCTATTTTTCCTTTTCTGTTGTTATATTAAATATTAAAAACATGGTATCATAGATAATTGAAAAAATATAAAATATAAAAAGAAAATTAAATAGAAATACTTGCATTAACTTATTTAGTCAAGACTTGTTACTTAACATTGAAATATAACATTAGTTCGTTGATTTTTCTTATTTTAAATAAGATTACAATTTTTCTATTTCATTTTTTATAAATGAAATAGAAGTAAAAATTTCACAATTGTTTTTGCCAGAAACCATGAAAGGAAAATGCGATTAGAATGCTAAATTATAACTAAGTAATAATTAACTATGGTACCTACTACATGTTTTTATTTAATTGCCAATATTTAATAAAACTCAAATTTGAATTATAATATATGAACAATTTTTAACAATTTTAAATTATAAAATAAGATCTAGAATTATAACACTATTACATAATTAATTTAATATGTAAATATAATAAGGAATTTAACCTCAAACAGTTAATTTATGATATAATTGAATCTTAAGTAATTCTCATATGAAATAATAACCCAAAATAATGCTTACTTACCCTATTGACACAAAACTCTACGGTGATGTCAACCACATATTCAACTGTAAATACACGAAATTTGAGAAAGATTTCAATACTTAAAAATCTACCATTGTTATCAATATTTATTCTTAGAACATAAACATTTAATTGAATACTCATCTTAATATGTATTTTTTTCAATATATTTTCATTTAATCAGCAGGTATATATTATCGAAATTAATTTGATATAAGTTTGATTTATTTTGACTTTTCCTACTAACTGGCTAAGGTGATACTATTTATAATAAATCAATAATTTGCATTAATTTAGGTCTATCAGTTTTTAATAATTGAATAATTATGGTTACTTAATTTTTTGAAAACTTTAACAATTTCAATTTATATATTATTTTGTACTCATGAAGTACAGGTACTTATTAAGTACAGGTAAAATCGTGCAATAAAGTACCAATACCGCAAAATATGATAAAGCAGTTACTATTTTTATCAGCTTTTTATTTTGATTAAAAGTACAGTAAATCACAGCTACCAGTTATAAAGTAAAGACAGAATAAATATTTCAATAGAATACTATTAAAAAATTGCATCAAAATATTAAACTTTATTAATTTTCACATTTATAGATGTAATTGTTTAATTATAACCTTTTTCTCATCTGGTGATTGTTGCTTTACCCTATACCTTAATTTTGAAATTTTATAGCATATAATTTTGAAAAAAATTGTAGTTCTACTTAAAACCACAATGAATATTAATTACATTTATTGTATGTTTTTAATTAATTAATCAATTAATTACATACATTGTATGTTTTTAATTAATTAATTAATTTCATATATTGTATATTTTTATAACAAATCTGATATTTCATAAATTTTAATCCTGATATATCCTGCTGTATAATAAATATCATTCTATTATTATTCACACTGATATGAGTAATTATTAAAAAATAACTATTTTATCTAATAGAGAGTATTTCAAAATAATTATTCCTTTTACTTCAGTCTTCCTAGAAAATTTCTTCCGAATTCTCCCTCTCAAAATGAGTGGGGTGAAGATTTCCCATTTTCTTTGGTGCAGATTCTCCCTCCCCCCCTTTACCTCTCCCCTACCCATACCCCACCCCTTCACCACCACTCAACACCTACTCACCCCCCCTCTCCCGTTTTCCATCTAATTTTTACAATGCAGACATTGTATATTAAATGAAAAAATATTTTCTATTTTTATGATCAGATTATGCAATCATATTTATAGTATCATAATAATAATATAATAAATGTAATTCATAATAAATGTTCATTATGCGTATCATTATGCTTACAGTATATAAAAATAAATAACATCTACTTAGTTAGGTGAATATTTTATTTATTTTTTCATTCATGACTTGTAAGCCCCGCCCCCTTTCTGAACTCTAGAAATAAGTGGGATTTTGACTCTTGAACTTCTCCCTTGGGGCCTCTTAGTCTCCAGCCACTGGAAAAGAGGGGAAACAGGGGAAATAGGGGAAAGAGGGGAAAGAGGGGAAAGAAGAGGGAAAAGAGAGGAAAGGAGAGGAGATAAGAGAGATAGAGAGGGTAATGGAAAAGAGGGGAAAGAGAAGATACAAGATGGAGAGAGGAATAGGAAAGAGAAATAAGAGGTAAAAGGTACGAGATAAGAAAGAGAGTAATGAAAGAGAGCAGTAAGAGAGGAAAAAAAATAATAAAAGGAGAAAAAAAAAAGACAGGATCTGAAATTAATGATAACCCAGCGGAAAATACTTATTAGAAATCAAAGATAAAACTCATAATTAACATTTAATGTGAATGAATAGAAATAAAAGTAAAAACCTAATTTCTATGCCAATAACATTTTATTACTTCATAATATTTAATGAAAGTTAACAATTAATTAATTTTAGTTTCTCCCTAACGTTACTCCATCATCAAATATTATTCATACCTGCTAACATTTTTCTGACTAATTTTTGAGGTTAAGTTATTATTAATCATAAAAATAATTGTTCTTTTTCTTTGCAGGAAGAAAGTGGACTGAAAAGAGGAAGAAGTGATTAATTAGAAGATATGGATACTAATTCGAATTATGTGGATACCACTTTAGAAGATGTGGGTACCACTTTTGAAGATGTGGATACCATTTCAGAGAATGTGGATACCACTTTAGAAGATGTGGGTACCACTTTAGAAGATGTGGATACCATTTCAGAGATTGTGGATACCACTTTAGAAGATGTGGATACCACTTTAGAAGATGTGGATACTACTTCAGAGGATGTGAACACACCTCTGAGAATGTGGATACACCTCTGAAATGTGGATACACTTCAGATTTACTTAATATTCAATATTTTACTTAAAAAGTATGAAACAAATATTAAACCAATTTACTTCATAATTACTGACTTCCTTTATTTTAAGTATATTTACAATACCAACCATATGTTATCAATGAATAAAAAGAATTTACCCGTCCTAGCAATCAAGATAAGGTTTCTCCAATATCGGCCCAACACGGATGGATAAACTCAACCAATTATTCTAGCAGCTAATTTGAATGGCTTACATCTTCTTCATTAATAACATTTTAATCAATTTAATTACCTGAGAGCTCTAGTGCTTGAAGGTGAGTATAGTTACCATGGGGAATACTATCGATAGTCATTTAATTCATTAATATAAAGTTCATTACACAGATCACCCATGGGATTATTTTCAGTTTTAATTTTATACCGTGTTTTAGAAGGTACTTAAAGTAATATTGAATAGGTAAGATGATAGGTTGGAATATTGTCAGTGTTCTTTGATTAATAATGTAACAAAAGAGTACCGCCTGCTTCAATTTGTCTTAGATTTAATTCAGATAAATGCCTGATGATTATTAGACATATCGTTATTTAAATTTGACACGTAGGCTTATCTTATCTTTTTACAATGTTTGTAGGTCTAAAAAGTTTACTTTTTTTAGTTTACAGGAATTTACAGTTCCAGTGACTCCAGTTTTTTGCTAAACACAGTGTATACAGGCCTCATCATCTACAGTGTCTACAGGCCTCATCATCTACAGTGTCTACAGGCCTCATCATCTACAGTGTCTACAGGCCTCATCATCTACAGTGTCTACAGGCCTCATCATCTACAGTGTCTACAGGCCTCATCATCTACAGTGTCTACAGGCCTCATCATCTACAGTGTCTACAGGCCTCATCATCTACAGTGTCTACAGGCCTCATCATCTACAGTGTCTACAGGCCTCATCATCTACAGTTTCTACAGGCCTCATCATTTACAGTGTCTACAGGCCTCATCATCTACAGTGTCTACAGGCCTCATCATCTACATTCTACAGTGTCTATTGGCCTCATCATCTACAGTGTCTACAGGCCTCATCATCTACATTCTACAGTGTCTACAGGCCTCACCATCTACATTCTACAGTGTCTACAGGCCTCATCATCTACATTCTACAGTGTCTACAGGCCTCACCATCTACATTCTACAGTGTCTACAGGCCTCATCATCTACATCCTACAGTGTCTACTGGCCTCATCATCTACAGTGTCTACAGGCCTCGTCATCTACAGTGTCTACAGGCCTCATCATCTACAGTGTCTACAGGCCTCATCATCTACAGTGTCTACAAGCCTCATCATCTACAGTGTCTACAGGCGTCATCATCTTTATGATTTTTTCATGATGATGAGGCCATATTTGAGAAGGTGGCATTACTCAATCTTTAGTACTGTGCCTGTTTTAAATTCTATTCGACGGAGATGACTTTGTTAGATAATTAATCTTAAAGTAATAGACTATCTCTGAGATCACTTCGCGGTGCCATTAAAACCTTGTTAAACCATTTAAAGATAATCTTTCAAAGAATACACACTGTAGTTACCTATCATCAATGATAATTCTAAAAAAACATTTTTCATCACTAATATATAATTTACTCTTTTCTATAATCAGTGGTGGATGGAAGCAGCCCATGACCCCTGAACTGTTGTTATTTGGTTTGTATAGTTCAATAATTAGATTTTAATATAGCAGTGTTATTTCCAACTAAAGAAAAAACACAGAGTAGCTCTCCTGCATTCCTGAGCATTGTAACAAATTAATTTTATTGGAAAATTATGTTTTTAAATAAAAAAATAATTTGAATAAATCTTAAGGCTATTTTTCGATATTTTTTAAATAGTAAAGTTATTATAAATTATTTTATGCTGTAACAACATTATTCCCAATTGATTTTATTTTATTTAATTCTATTAAATTATTCTATTTCGACAAAAATAAGAGAATTTTCTGAATTTATATAATTTTTTTCATTCATATAATTTACTTTACATTTTTTAATTTATCTTTGACAGTACATCTAATTAACATTCTATCAACTTTTCTATTTAGTATAACTAATAACCATAGCTTAATATTAAAGAAACAAATTTATTGTATTTATGATGTGAATAAAAATAATTTTCTCTGATATATTTCAGTAGTTACATGTTGATAAATTTAAGCGTTTTTTCAAATTTATTTCATATATTACTTATTTTGTGCTATATAAATTATAATTTTATCATTATTTAATCATACCATTTATTGATAGTCTAGCATTCTATTATTACATAACGTTTTTCATTCATTTTCTGTATGAGAAAATAAATTTCCCCAATTTCTAAACCGATTTTCAGCAAAATATCACCCACATTCTCCATCTTGAGTCCACTTATCCCCTCCACATTCTCCACCATGTACCCACATAACGTCCTCCACATTATCCACCATGTACCCCCATTCTTCATCGTGTATCCACATATCTTCCACGTTCTCTTCCGTGTACCCACATATCACCTTCCACATTCTTCACTATGTTCCCCCATTCTCCACCGTGTACCCACATATTACCCCCACATTCTCCACCGTGTACCCACATATTACCCCCACATTCTCCACCGTGTACCCACATATTACCCCCACATTCTCCACCGTGTACCCACATATTACCCCCACATTCTCCACCGTGTACCCACATATTACCCCCACATTCTCCACCGTGTACCCACATATTACCCCCACATTCTCCACCATGTACCCACATGCAGTCTTTCTAGCTCCGCAGTCTTTCCTTTCTGGCCGCTGACACTCAGTCTGATTAATGATATCAGGAGTCAGCTGTGTTATTGTGCACCCTAAGGCTTACTTATGTACAACCTACCTACAAACTGATTCACGGAGGGACGGACCCAACTAACAACTCAAAAAATACAGGTCATAATATCGATCAAATTTCTGTTCGCTTAAAATTATATGTTTAATTTGTGCACTTTAGTTTCAGATGATATATTTTATAACGATTTATTTTATATAGGGTGAGTTACGAATCATCGGTCGGTTTCACATCTTCGGTCATATAAGAAAAAACAATATAATAATACCTGCAGGTATCATGGATACCAATAATAATTATTATATCTTTTTTTCTTATATGACCGAAGATATGAAACTGACTGATAATGCGTACCTCACCATCTGGTATCTAACTTGGTGTTAGTGCAGTCATAGCTAGAGATGCCTTGGTAACAATATCACACTGTTATTGTAACTATAGACCTGCACACCTTATTATAAGCAAGCTAGGACATACACAATGCCACATTATTGTACTGGGGTTATACTGCATTTGTAGCAGGAAAGTGAATCTGAATGGTGATACTTTAATTGTTCAGGCGGTAAGGCTACACTGTTAGAATTGGAAATATGTATCCCTTATTCGATATTTATATTGAAAATTTACTATATTAACATATTTGATATTTTATATTATAGATATAATCATATTATAGAGGATTTGTAAATAAAAGCTTATTTTTCTTGTTTAAAAAACGTTTCTTCAGCAGTGATAGCTTTCATAAGTGGTACTGATAATTTTCCTATGATAGTTCGCTATTTTAGAATGTTAATCAATGCATGGTTGTAGTCTCTAATCATTATATTATTTATAATTGTTTGGTAATCATGAAACAAATACGATTATTGTTCAACAAATTGTTAAAAAAGTATACCTGAATTTGACTATTTAATTACAAATTAGTTGTTACATAAATAGAAATAATACCATAATAATCGTCAGTCAATCATTAATAATTATTTATTATATATATAATATATGATCATATTTCTATTTATGATTACCAATTCATTTAATATTTTTAAATTTAACATTCTTTTTTTCACGCAGATACGATTTTATTCTTCAATTTTCTTAAGCCGTTTCAACAAATCCGGGACCCGTTTCAACAATCCGGGGCTTCATGGTTCCAATGTGTGTGCTCCCGGTCCAGAAGTTCCCCACCCGGTCCAGAAGTTCCCCATCCGGCCCAGAAGCTCCTGCCCGGTTCAAAAGCTCCCCATCCGGACACCCCCACCCAGTATTCCTAGCTCGTAATCTACCCTGTATATCCGGGCTTTTGCTGATCTAGTCAGAAGCTCGTTTCTACAGGTATCTTGCGGGTTAAAGATTTTCCATCGATGTGGGTTGGTGAAGGAGGAGGTTGAGGGACATCAGCGGAGATCAACCACTGGAAGGACCTTCAGTCTTCAACCAAGAAAAGGACCTTCAACCAAAGAAGGCACCAACGTCCTTCTACCGATGAAGAGACCACATGACTTTAACCAATGTAACTCGGATTGGTGTTAATTGATACTCATAATACTTTTTGTAATGTATTTTCATAAAATGGGTATAATATCTAGCAATTTTATGAATTATATATTTTATTTTAATACGTAGGGTAGGAAGGTGAATTATCGGTTGGTTCCGCATCTTCGGTCATATAAGAAATAACTATATAATAATAATTATTTAACATTGTGGTATAGGAAAACAATTAAAATAAAATATAAATAAAAATTATTATTATATCGTTTTTTCTTATATGACCGAAGATGTGAAACCGACCGATAATTCGTAACTTACTCTATATTATATTTCAATCATCACTCTCAGCTAATGTGGCAAAAATGTTCATTTTAGCCTACGGATATTAACCAACTGAAATAAAATCTACGGTTTTCTTTCATAACTTTATGAGGCCAATTCTATGTAACAATATCTCTTATTTTTTAGAAAAGTTATTCATTACTCATTTTGATTTTAAATGCAATAAAAGATTTAAAAAAACAGTGATTTAAAATTTTGAAGTACCTATTATACTAATAATTATAAGTTTAAATTTTTATAGTGACAAATGATAATTATCTAGATTTTTATACATGTTGAAATTTATTTTTATTACAAATATTTATGATTAAAATAATACATGAAGTAGCTGATTTTCATTATTGTTGGATTAAATTTAATTCCTGTTTCTAAAGTATAATTTTGTATTTATAAAATATGAAAATAATATTCCTAATGCCTAAATATAAATATTATAATATTTAATTTAGTTCCTTCTTGATATCATATAATTTTTATCATTAAATATAGGTTTCTTTTTTTGTACAGGGTATTAGTATGTAGCTTAATTTATAAATATTCCCTATAGCCAACTGGTTATGTATATCCATCTAATTATATTTATAATCAATATTTCACTATATTTACATGTTCTACAGTATAACTATAATTTTCTACAACTGTAGATACTCTTAATTATTCAATAATTTATTTATTTATTCAGAAAGAATTTTTATTCAAATATGGTGCAGGTTATCCGTGGATTTTTATATAAATCTTGGCGGTAGTTTAGCGTTCGTTCTTCGCGCTCTATTAAAAACCTGTAAAATAATTACCAAAACTGACAATTTTTAAACAATATACTGGATATCTAAATAGTACCTATTAGAATTTAACTTAAACATTATCTGTTTGATGAATTAGCTTAATATTTTTTTCAAATTAATAAAAAAGGAAATTAATTTAGTATTAAGCCATTTTCAGCAATCCGTTGGTTTAAATATGGTACGTCAGAGCTGCAGACAACTACAATAGCCCATCCATCAGAATTAGCTTCAGATGCACAGTGTTCTGACCAGTCGCAATGCTCATCAGGAGCACTCATTGAACACGTCCTTCTTCTATGATGACAGATTAGGAACTGACTAATATTCTTAGGTACCTACCGAAGTAAACATCTGAAGCAAATGATATCAATTTGAAGAATGTAAGAATGTTGTACGTAGATAATGGAAAGATATGAAATTTTCATTCTCGAATAATTCAATAATTATGTAGCAAAAATAGGAAAGTTTTCTTTAATAATTAAATTAATTATTGGTGGTATTTTTCAAGTAAAGTTGAAATAACATCAATGTAAAATTATTTTAAAAAAAATGTGAAATATTTTCATAACATTAAAGCACAATTCTACATAAAAATAAAATAATACATTAATAAAACGGTATATTTTCTTGGTAAATAAATATCGCATAAGAAAACAGTAATTAAACTTATAGAATATCAAAATTAGAAAGTATTCACAAGATACAATCTTAAACACTTAAAAATTTGATTTATTTCATGGATATCCCTCGTAGTTTTACCAATTACCCCTACTTACTTAATTAATAATATTCTCCCCTCAACACCCTCCCCCCTCCCATCATTCCCCCCGGTCGTCGCAGCTCGGCGGAGCGTATAGAGGCTTGCTGCAGCGCCACCATTAATCATGAACAGTTCGGCGTCACCTTTGAGAGCCAGACTGCCCATGTGGTATCAACAAAGTATAACCGCCTAGAACCTATGTGTTCTACTATCTGAATGAGATACGTGTATCTTAATTACCAGACGATAGGTGCTGTATTCCAAAGAGTAAATAAAAGATTACGTTAATTAGTATCGAATTGAATTTGAATTATTAAGTAAAAAAAGAATTTAATTTTATAGTCAATTTGATTATGGAAATGTGTACTGTTTTTATATTTAAATTCAAAAATAGTATTTTATAGAATATGTACATTTTGGTGATCCTATTTGATTTTTTAGGTAATTGATTATTTATTAAAAAGATATGATAATTTAAGAAGGTACTGCTTATTTTAATTCCCTTTTTCAAATTAATAATCTACCCAGTCAATATCACCATTTTATATTAAAGAATTTTAGTTAATATAGCTCATACTCTGTACAATCTTTACACTATACAACTTCTTTTTTTCAATTTAGGTGAAACTCTTTTGAAATTCTCATCCAGATCAAAAGTTCAGTGGAATAACGTTCTTCAATAAAGTTTCGAGTGAAATACGCGGTAAAAATAGGGACCCCTCTCTCTAAAAAAGCTTCTTTTGTTACCACAATTACCCATTCTGTTCCCACACTAAATGATGGAATCTTCACAGGAAAATATAAATTTAAAAGAGAATTATTTGAAAACTGAAAAAATCAACTATATTTTAAAAATAGTGTTCAAATATTTAAGGATGGTATATTATATCAATTAAAACAGTGGTTGAAAAAAAAAAATTGTTAATATTTTTAATATGCACAAGTACCAAATCAATCAAAAAGATTAAAAAAAATTAACGTGTTTTCGAAAATACATTGTATATAATATGTTCAACGCAATTCGCCAATTTGCACAAATGCGCAAAAAATCTCGAGAGTGCGCAAGGCAGGTGAAGGGTAAAGCAATTACTTATGTATTTAATTGATCCACTTCATCAAAATATTATAGAAAAAGCTATACATAATAACTTGGTAATATATTTGTAATTAATTTTGAGTTTAATTAAAACTTGAACAAAACTGGTATTTTATTTTTACTGAGATATCAAACATTCAACCAAACGCTTGGAATTAACCTCATTTGTTTTCCCTGTGTTTTAATGTGAAAATATCATCTTTTAAATTAAATAAAAAAATAAGAAAAGTTTTCCATAAAATTACATGCTAATACATGTGAGAATTAGCTGCGCGTTTTTAGGATCTTAAAAATTTCAAGATCCTAAAATTGCGCAGAACTTTATTGATATTGTGCAAAATCGGCAAATTGCGCAGAACATATAAATAATGTGCATGAAGTAAATTAAAATTGTGATCACTATTACAAAAAGGATTGAATTATTTTTTCAATAAAAAACTTTCTGTCACATAATTACTTATAAATAATAAAGATTTCAGTAGTTATGTTAATATTTTCTAATCTTCGATTTGATAAAAGGGTAAGTTTTTAATTATCGGTCAGTTCCACATCTTCGGTCATAAAAGAAAAAAAAATATTATAATTATTATTTCACTAGGATTGGTAGAGTAAAATAATTATTATTATATCGTTTTTTCTTATATATAATTAAAAATAAATATATCATTTTTTCTTATAAGACCGAAGATGTGAAGCTGACCGATAATTCATATCGTACCCTATATTCTAATAGCCACCCTATATCATACACACTGTGTCCCATACGTCAAAAATACAACTTTCTCTTGGTGTATATTTGATGGCAGACAAAAATGATATTTGGGTGATAAAATGGCCTGAAAGTGAGGCATTGTTGTTTCTATATTGAAAAGAGGTGGACAAAAGAGAGAAGACTGTGTCACAAGGAGAGAAGAATGTGTCACAAAAGAGAGAAGACTGTGTCACAAAAGAGAGAAGACTGTGTCACAAAAGAGAGAAGACTGTGTCACAAAATAGATAAGACTGTGTCACAAAAGAGAGAAGACTGTGTCACAAAGAGAGAAGAATGTGTCACAAAAGAGAGAAGACTGTGTCACAAAGAGAGAAGACTGTGTCACAAAAGAGAGAAGACTGTGTCACAAGGAGAGAAGAATGTGTCACAAAAGAGAGAAGACTGTGTCACAAAGAGAGAAGACTGTGTCACAAAAGAGAGAAGACTGTGCCACAAAAGAGATAAGAGTGTGTCACAAAAGAGAGAAGACTGTGTCACAAAGAGAGAAGACTGTGTCACAAAAGAGAGAAGACTGACACGGGTTGTGAGATGGAACACCGTTCTGAAAAATGAAAACAAAGGTTCCTTTTTAGCCTAGGAATAGGGTAGAGAAAAGAGGGAACTGTGATCCCTGATGTACTATCAAGGTACTATTGGGAGGTAGGTACTATTGGGGTGTAGGTACTATTGGGAGGTAGGTACTATTGGGGTGTAGGTACTGTTGGGAGGTAGGTACTGTTGAGGTGTAGGTACTATTGGGGTGTAGGTACTATTGGGGTGTAGGTACTATTGGGGTGTAGGTACTATTGGGGTGTAGGTACTGTTGAGGTGTAGGTACTATTGGGGTGTAGGTACTATTGGGGTGTAGGTACTATTGGGGTGTAGGTACTATTGGGGTGTAGGTACTGTTGAGGTGTAGGTACTATTGGGGTGTAGGTACTATTGGGGTGTAGGTACTATTGGGGTGTAGGTACTATTGGGGTGTAGGTACTATTGGGGTGTAGGTACTATTGGGGTGTAGGTACTATTGGGGTGTAGGTACTATTGGGGTGTAGGTACTTTTGGGGTGTAGGTACTATTGGGGTGTAGGTACTTTTGGGGTGTAGGTGTATAGTTTCTAAATACAAAAAAATATATAAATAAATATTTTTAAATAATTAGTGTCAATATTATTGTAGCCTGTAGTCATGATACTGCAGCAAATTATTAGTTTTCTTTTTCTATTACTGTTTCTTTCTTGGATTTACACCAACTTTATGAAGCGCTGTTGATAGAATGACTGTTTACTATTATTAGTGTTTAACCCATTTTGTGACACGCGGACGGACGGACAGACAGACGCGGCTTTTATTATAGTATAGATATTCCCATTATTGACATATAACAATTCTGATATTTTTATTTATTTTAGTAGGGGTTCAACGTCTGCTTCGGAATCGAACGCTATATCGCTGACGACAAAAGGAAATTAAGTACAAGGGACTGAAAGAAGCAGTCAGAGAGGAAAGTAGTTTTATGAGCAAAGTCTCCTACCACAATCGGTGACAAAGATCATGGATGCAGAAAAGCTACTCCGTGAATGCAGTCACTTAGCAAGGAATGTTACGGAAAAGGACACAAGCACCGGTGGCTGCACTCACGGATGGAAGAGGAAGATGAAGAGGTGATAGTAAATGAAGCCTACGAGCCTACCTAACACAAAATCTAAGACCTCGTAGTTAAAGAGCATAACCCTAGCGACATCTTCTAAAACTGCAAGTAGCGTCAAAAAATTATGAAGAGACATTTCTTATAATGAAAGTACTAAATTCAATTGAGATCTATTTTCAAGATCACTTCTACGATCAACTAATAAAATTATACTGACCGTTAAATTTCCTACTCAAACTCCAAATATTTAATTTTTCAACTTGTCATCAAGTTTTTTTGTTTATCCTAATAAACAACAACAAAGAATGGCAAGTGAAAAATTCCTGAGCTTCCATTATATTTTCGAGTCAATTTAATCAGATGATACGAGTGGTTTTAATTGCCTTTTAAACACATCTCTGCATGACTAATGACGCTGATTCGTGGTGTAACAAATCCTTATTAATATACAGTTCTTTATTTATCACATTTAATGAGCTCTGGCGTTTGTTTGGTAGGCGGCGTTATTTGACAGGAATGGCTCTTCGATATCGGAGAACTCCCGCGCAATGACACCGAAGAACATCGAAGCAATTCCTCCACACTGCCATACAAAACACACTTAATTAGTGACAAAAGGGAGACGAACAAAAGGAAAAAGGAGTCCAGTGTCGGTCAATTCAATTGTCTTATCACGCTGAATCAGTTTGATATAATACTATTCAATTATTCACATATAATTATCACTCGATGTCATCCCTAACTAGCTTTACACTTCATAATAAACACTATAACCAATAAAATTAATCTCCATAGCCGCTAGCAGGTTTATGAATTTGAACCTGTCAAAAAAGCCCTCAGGAAAGTCCTGATATACCAACAGAGGATTCGCCAAGCCCGGACAGCTAGAAACCCAATTTATCACAAACCTTGATATCCAAAACCTGTTAAACTTTCTCAACAACACTTTGCCTTATTACTTAGTGTAAAATCCTGTCTATCTCTTCAATATTGTCTAATTGTTTCGGTACACAAGAGTCCGTAGTTTCGAGTGTTTGCAGGAGGGTTCCTCCTCGCGTCTTTGATAAAGAGGGAGTCCATGGAGCTCTAACCTCAGCAATTTCTCAGCCGTCTGGCATCTCCCAACACTGAATTTGTCACGAGGAGACTTCGGCACATTCTGTGTACACAACAGCAATCAGTTACGGTAATAAAGAGTGAGTCAGGGTAATAAAGAGTGAGTCAGGGTAATAAAGATTGAGTCAGGGTAACAAAGAGTGAGTCTGGGTAATAAAGAGTGAGTCAGTGTAACAAAGAGTGAGTCAGGGTAATAAAGAGTGAGTCAGGGTAATAAAGAGTGAGTCAGGGTAATAAAGAGTGAGTCAGGGTAATAAAGAGTGAGTCAGGGTAATAAAGAGTGAGTCAGGGTAACAAAGAGTGAGTCAGGGTAATAAAGAGTGAGTCAATGTAATAAAGAGTGAGTCAGGGTAATAAAGAGTGAGTCAATGTAATAAAGAGTGAGTCAGGGTAATAAAGATTGAGTCAGGGTAACAAAGAGTGAGTCAGGGTAATAAAGAGTGAGTCAGTGTAACAAAGAGTGAGTCAGGGTAATAAAGAGTGAGTCAGTGTAACAAAGAGTGAGTCAGGGTAATAAAGAGTGAGTCAGGGTAATAAAGAGTGAGTCAGGGTAATAAAGAGTGAGTCAGGGTAATAAAGAGTGAGTCAGGGTAATAAAGAGTGAGTCAGGGTAACAAAGAGTGAGTCAGGGTAATAAAGAGTGAGTCAATGTAATAAAGAGTGAGTCAGGGTAATAAAGAGTGAGTCAATGTAATAAAGAGTGAGTCAATGTAATAAAGAGTGAGTCAGGGTAACAAAGAGTGAGTCAGGGTAATAAAGAGTGAGTCAATGTAATAAAGAGTGAGTCAGGGTAATAAAGAGTGAGTCAGGGTAATAAAGAGTGAGTCAGGGTAATAAAGAGTGAGTCAGGGTAATAAAGAGTGAGTCAGGGTAACAAAGAGTGAGTCAGGGTAATAAAGAGTGAGTCAGGGTAATAAAGAGTGAGTCAGTGTAACAAAGAGTGAGTCAGGGTAATAAAGAGTGAGTCAGTGTAACAAAGAGTGAGTCAGGGTAATAAAGAGTGAGTCAGGGTAATAAAGAGTGAGTCAGGGTAATAAAGAGTGAGTCAGGGTAATAAAGAGTGAGTCAGGGTAATAAAGGGTGTACTTTAGTGATAAATATTCTATTGCATAGTTTTTATTTTGATGCTAAACAATATAGTTCCAAATGGTTTCTATTTTCCACAACGAATGATTAAACAGAGTTATTTTAGCATGGAAACAGAGGAGTATTTTACAGAGACTTCTTATTTCCAGTTGAGTTTGTAAGAGTCGGCAGTGGATTTCCGCACTGTTGACAGTGACAGACGATGGGTCTGCCTTGCAGTTATCGCCTCTGCTGTTACAGTGCACAACTAAACACTACATACGATGGTCTGCCTTGCAGTTATCGCCTCTGCTGTTACAGTGCACAACTAAACACTACATACGATGGTCTGCCTTGCAGTTATCGCCTCTGCTGTTACAGTGCACAACTAAACACTACATACGATGGTCTGCCTTGCAGTTATCGCCTCTGCTGTTACAGTGCACAACTAAACACTACAGACGATGGGTCTGCCTTGCAGTTATCGCCTCTGCTGTTACAGTGAACAACTAAACACTAAAGTGATTCAATAAACAACATGGTTTCTCATGCCATATTTTTTCTTATGGGAGTTTTTTTCATTGTGCATTTTTGTTGAAAAAAAACACCCCTTGTTAAATAGACATAAAAGGTGTAAATTATTGATACATAGTTTCAAAATATGTGTAGTATGGTATATACTATATGATCAAAAGGCATATATTAAACTAATATGATTGCATATATCTAAATTCATATGTTGATATTATTTAAGTTTCAATTAATAATTTAAGTTATATATTATCTATGTATGATCATTACTCAATAAATAAAACATCCTAATCAATTATTTAAGCTGATATTAAAAACAGTCAGTAAATTATATAATGTTTTAATGCAATCTGATGTTAATTAATTAAGGTATGACTCCTGTATTACTTCTCAGATTGGAGGAAGTTAAACCTTGTGAGTAAATTCCAAGTCATTTATCTCTTGAGACGCTCTGACTTGATCTGCACATTGCAATAAAAGATAGAGGCTTCTTCTAGTGAAATGTAGAGTAATTTAATTAACTTTATGTTGGAGGTATAATTCAGAGATTAAATTGATTCTTTTAATAATTTGTACTCTGTAAATGTAGTATAAAATTTATATTTCTTTTTAAAATATAGGATATTTTACAGTATATTCAAATTATGTGATGCTACAAGTTATATAAAATCAAATTATTAAATTTTAAACTCATAGATTTCACCAAAAAAAGATTCAAAAATACTAATATTCTCTAGAGCTTTAAAATAGAATAATAAAAAGGCTACAACTTTTCCATTGGTTTTTCTTGCGGTTCCAATGCAATAATAATGGTAAGATTTCGCCCCAGCAACTTCTAACCAAACTGTCACTGACTATTTTATTAGAGAACTGGGAGACGAAAGAACTCCGTATCAGGGTTTGACGACGCAAGAAAATATAATTTATCTAAAAAGAAAAGTCAGCACCAAAAATGACAGAAAAAGGGGGAGGCTTTTGATGAATGATGGGGCTACGGAAACTAAATGGGGGGCGGGGGGGGGTTGTGTTGGATTTTTGAAGAGAAAGGTGTATAAGGATGGCTATGAAATAATATAAATTTAGAAAAAAATGAATGGTGGTTGGTGGCAATATATATTGTGTATTGAAAACGAAAAGTGAATGAGTGAAATAAGGAAAAAGTATGTAAATTTAACGAGTAGTACACGTGAATGATGTTTGTAAATATATATGTAGGTAATACGTCTAATTAAACATTTAAATGATACATCTAATTGCTTTTAAAAACCAATAGTATAGCATCATTGTCAAAATAATAACATTGTGAGTCTGGTCTATAACATTAGAATAACAATAACTATTCTGTATTGGTACCAGTACAATGGATGTACTACTTACTACTAGATATGATACTAGATACCAGTATAGATATCCTGAGAGAAAATTATCGTGGGTCTTCCGAAGATTCTAATAGACCAGCCCTTAATCTTCTATGGCCCCACCATATCTTTTTTCTGGGTTGTCTATACCACCTTGAATACTCGCAAATATGGATGCTATATTGAAATGCTACGACTGCACTGGGCAATTTATTATTTAATGCTAGACATAATCAATCACTAAATGATAATGTAGTGTTTACTAAGCTTGTCAATATACAGAATTATAGGCAAATATAGGGGCACTTACTTATAGCTATAATGTTTATTATATGTTTACTGTAATCAGAAGATATTTCATTTTAAAAGATTTTTTGTACAAATCAAAGATTTATAAGCGTTATTAATTTAGCAAATGTTATTAATTTCGAGTCTTTATATATATCCGTTTTATCAGTATTGGAAAATTTAATAGAATTAAGAAAGGGGAAATAACCATGCAATTTGATTTTTATTCATAGGTCTCGTACATTAATTTATATTTTTCCCATTCATTTTTATTTCTCTTATCGTCAAAATACATTTTAATAAGAAATCTTTCACAATTTATTAAGCACAATTCCCACCGATTTAAATAGTTAAACTATTATATATTACTCTATTGTTTATTTACTATAAGTTCAAACCTCCATTTTCTTCCACCAGTTATAAATATTCAACGCGAAAACTACCATTATGAAAAAATATCTGAAAACACCAAAAAACCAACATAGAGGGCTCTGTGTAGAGGCGGGGGAGGGGGTGGAGGGAGTGACCGACCAATCATTAATCACCCCGGGGTGTCGGGGCTCCACCCCCGCCCCCCTTTCTTCCCTCAGAGGATTGCTAGCGAGTTTCCCCTCGTGATAAAAAAAAATATATCCCGTGGAGAATATTGTGAATAACCAACTTCTTTATCTATTGGAAAATATTCATAATGTGGAAAATAACTTCATTGGAAAATATTCATAATGTGGAAAATAACTTCATTGGAAAATATTCATAATGTGGAAAATAACTTCATTGGAAAATATTCATAATGTGGAAAATAACTTCATTGGAAAATATTCATAATGTGGAAAATAACTTCATTGGAAAATATTCATAATGTGGAAAATAACTTCATAGGAAAATATTCATAATGTGGAAAATAACTTCATAGGAAAATATTCATAATGTGGAAAATAACTTCATAGGAAAATATTCATAATGTGGAAAATAACTTCATAGGAAAATATTCATAATGTGGAAAATAACTTCATAGGAAAATATTCATAATGTGGAAAATAACTTCATAGGAAAATATTCATAATGTGGAAAATAACTTCATTGGAAAATATTCATAATGTGGAAAATGACTTCATTGGAAAATATTCATAATGTGGAAAATAACTTCTTTATCTATTGGAAAATATTCATAATGTGGAAAAAAACTTCATTGGAAAATATTCATAATGTGGAAAATAACTTCATAGGAAAATATTCATAATGTGGAAAATAACTTCATTGAAAATATTCATAATGTGGAAAATAACTTCATTGGAAAATATTCTTAATGTGGAAAATAACTTCTTTCTTCTCTCCACATTCCCTTCTTCTCTTTTCTCTCCACTTCTTTCCTTTTTCTCTCTCCACATGGTGTTACAAATGGTGTCATGCTGTCACACTTGTCACTCTGGACTGCTTATCAGCGTGACAATCCTATTTTGATCAGCCTTATCAGTCGCCATTGTGAATAATCAGCTCATCTCGAGACAACTCTGACGTCATACGGAATATGTTTTGTATGAGTGTATTTTTGAGTGCGTGTTGGTGTGTATGCAATATATCGGATATGGGGTATGTTCCGTGTTATTGAACAGTTCTACATTTTTGGTCACGCAGTACAAAAAAAATGATAATAGAAAATTATATAATAATTATCATTATTTAAATAGAATCTTTAGGATGTTTCCGTCTTGAATAATGAAGAAGAATAAATTTTATATCTGAATAAGAAATAAAAATGGTATCAGAGATTGCAAGAAGTTGCAATTAAAGTTAATTAACTTTTACCTTCTTAAATTTTTGCACGTTTACTTTTATGGTCCAAAATTTTTGATTCACATGACCTTTCGGACTAATAACGGTCCCAATTTTTTCAAAAACTGAAATTAAAGACAAGTTTAATTTTGAGGATAATTTTGAATATAATTATTCAAAACGTCTAGTTATTACACAATAGTATTTACTGAATATAGGTAGTTTGCGTGTGTATTATAGAATTTTCTCAATAAAGGTTATAGTTTTGGTGTGTATTATAGTATTTGCTGAATATAGGTTATAGTTTTGGTGTGGTACCATGGCCTTTATGGCTTCCTAGTGACGTGACAGTTGCCCATGCATACTGAGAGACGCTAGGATCTACCTTGTCTCCCACTTGACGAATTATAGGGCCACCTATCGGACGCTTCTGGGGCTAGAGAGAGATAACTGTCTCATGCTCTTTCGACAAATCAAATTAACGATAATATTATTAATTGTAAAGGAACTGTATAAATTATTGAGCAATTTACATTTCTATGTTCAGATTTACAATAATTCCAGGAAATAGGGATTTATTCCTGGGATAGTAAGGGAATAACCCAGGAATATATCCTTCTTGTACCTGGGATATTCCCTGAATATACCAGGGATAAATCCTTCTTGCCTGGGATACTCCTTTAATATCCCAGGAATACCTTCTTGCCTGGGATGATTGTACATGGCGTAATATACATTACTAGGTACCATTCCATTCATTAGCGTATTATTTCTATATGAGTTCAGTGGAGCTCCGTCGCGAGAGATCTATTTCTTTAATTGCTTCTTTCTCGTCTCCGAGAGATAATTGAAAAAAGAACTTTGACAATCTTGAAGTCCCAAAAAATACGGACTGTGTCAAGTGTTCGGACAGTGCACTAATTGAATTCGAAACTTGCAGATGACAAGAAATGGAAAAAAAACTAACTGTATGTCGCAGAAAGATTTAATGTATATTGTATTAATTGAATAAAGTTTCTTTTATGTTATAGCTAAAGGATTTTCATAGTGGTTTTTCTTTTCCAAATTATTAGACTGCTATCAATTTACAATTATATAAGGAAATATATGATTATTATTATTTAACTTATATTTTAGTTGGTTTCCATGAAAATGGGGCACTGCCCAGAGTCCATTAATTCAAATATTACCCTAGTAATGATTTTTTTCTATTTTGTGATAAAATAAAATGTTCATTCATATTATTGTATTTACTGACGAAATCCCTAATTCATTTTCTATGTTGAATGCCAATGATTTCATTTCCAGCTGTATGACCGTACACTTAAATATCCCATATGTCGCAGCGCCAACCCGTGAAATAAACACTGATGTCCCAAAATGGCGATTGAAACCCAGTGAATCGAAACTAAAAGTCAAAGAAAAGAATCCCATCACTCATGGGTGTAGAATAATTTTCTATTATTTATATTGGTGGCCATTGGAGGAACAAAAGAACCAATACGAGGTCTAGAATTGCCTCCATTCAACCAGGCACCACTGTAATTATTGTTGCTCCAGGTACCCATGTAATTGCCACTAATAATTGGGTTTGCTGGGCTAAAGGCTAGCCTCTCCAAAATGGTTGAGAAGGAAATTAGTCAATAGGCCTGTAAATTGTTAACTTACGAATTATTGGTCAGTTTCACATCTTCGGTAATAAAAGAAAAATGATATAATAATATTTATTTGATTATTATTCCTGCAGGCATCATTGATACCAATTAAAATAAACTTAAATAATAATTATTATATAATTTTCTCTAATATGACCGAAAATTTGATACCGACCAATAATTCGTAACTTACCCTCGAAATTACTTGTAAGCTATTTATAGTTAGTGAAACTTATAAGAATCGATTAGAAAACAATTTATCCAAGCGTTATTAGCATTCAATATAGACATTTTTATTGACTTAATATTATTACAGAACAGAAATTTTAAGCATAATGTATTTTAAATAAAATATTGTTAACAAGCGTTACTATCTCTTATTCTGAAATAAATATTAATACCGAAACACTCATATTCAGTTCATTGCATGATAGTGATCATTTATTCGAGTACTTATTTTAAACTATAATATATATTTTGTATAATATTCTTCCACTATGTTATATCATTTTCCTCATTTTACACAATTATCATTCAAATTATCTATTGTCCAGATTTTACCCAACTTACAACCATTTATTTAAATGGTTGTTAAATAGTGTTAGATTCCAACCTAATCGTAAAAATATAACTGATGATTAGTTAAAGAAGACTTTACCGAAAATAAAATCGTCATTAATTCAGACGTCTATCGTGGGTATTAGACGATACAGTAATAGGGTTTGAAATTTATCATAAAATATATTATTTCCATAAATTTCATACACCATCGTCTTTCGTCGGACATACTCGACAGAAAATCCAGACGATAATATCTGAAATTCTGGTATTTTTCGATAAAATACGATAATTAGAAACGATCCGCCAATTATATATTTTTACCGACTGGTCAGTAGTTGATAGCATGTCCCAAACACTCAATCAGCGCCCTCTGGTGTACAGTCCCCACACTACATCGTGTCTGGAGTATATTATAACCATCATTTATCATGAGAAAAGTCTCTGTTTTGCTAGCACTCCTTCGCTTACCAATTTTGAAGTTCGGGTGCCGGCAAAATGTCGATTGGTGGGTATCTAGTTCCAACTTTATCCATTAGGTTCCGCTGGCAATCTTTGAGTTTGAGGAGAAAAAAAAGAGTTAATGTTGTTACACATTGGACATTTTTGAACCAGGATTATAAGTACTAGGACCAGGATTATTAGTACTAGGACCAGGATTATAAGTACTAGGATTATATCTACTAGGACCAGGATTATAAGTACTAGGACCAGTGTTATAAGTACTAGGATTATAAGTACTAGGACCAGGATTATAAGTACTAGGACCAGGATTGTAAGTACTAGGACCAGGAGTATAAGTACTAGTACTACTAGGACCAAATTTCACACTTTACATATATATAATTACTGTATTACTGTAAAAGTTAAAAACTGTTTTTTTTGTTAAAGGAAAATTATCATAGTAACCCCTTTCACTGACAATATATATGTTCTGCGCAATTTGCCGAATTGCACAATCTCGAGAGTGCGCTTCACGTTTTAAAACCCATTTAACCCCTTAATACTGAGCGTGTGATAATATCTTCATTTAATTTATTATAAAATTGAATACTAATATATGTATATCCGGGGCATGCTGTCCCCCGCACCCCCCTAGCCAGAGCATTAAACAATCATGAAGTGTGCAGTACAAAAAACTAGCGGATACAACAAAATACATAATGGTTATTTATTATGTCGGAAGTTTCAAAATAATCTTCAATATTTTACGAAACAATATATACGTACACCAGTCATATTTGAGCAAAAAAGGCAATTTTTGTTAGTAAATTGTTCTATCGTGATTTCGTCTTTTTCATAATTATGAAATTTTTAAAAAAAGTAAAAAAATATCATATTTATGAAAAATAATTTTTTTATGAAAAATGGAAAATACTCTCATTCTCAATTTTTTCCATTACATTCAATGAATTCTTTCCATACTCCTGTTCACATATTATCATAAATATGAATATAAACAGCTTCTTTCCCACTGTTTGAGATGACTTTTAGAATTTCACAATCGTTGAAGAATCCACTCGGCAATTACACCTTGGTTCATTTTTCACTCCAATAGTAGTGTTCTTTCTGCTAAATTACAACCTACGGAACCACCACATATGTAATTACTTGACGTGCAACTGTCGTGTATGAAGAATAAGTTTGTGATCCGAATATATGTGTGCCTATGACTAATGACGAGAAGGCTCTAATAACTGATATATATAATAGAGTGTTATTAATCATGTGCAATGAGTTCTATAATAGTGTGTATTCATTGCTAGGTCTATCCATTTCCATACTTTACCCAGTGGAGAATTATGGTGGGGCTCATAGTAGATTAAGAGGGGCAGTGTCCACTCATAACTATTTCTATTAATTATGTATATGTTATATAATATATAGTATTTCAATTCAAAATATTTTTTTATATATTGATTTACATATATTGAAATTTTGTTATTATTCAGTTATAAAAATAAATTTAGATCAGTGATATTGGATTTTTTTTCAAATCATCTAGGTATCGAATTTTTTTTTAATATACTCCTTGAATATTATGGGCCGTGTTAAAATTTCATTAATTAAAAGAATATGGAAATTTATTTTAACATATTTTGTACATACAATGACTACATTAAATAGGGCGAAGAAAGTGTTTTTTGGCACAATAAACTACGGACCGATACTGCAAATCACCCTAAATTTAGGGTCAAAGGTTCACTTTCTTACCCAAAAGAGTTTTGAGAATCATGGTCTGTGGTTCAGTACCGTAAGGCATTTCATGTTAACTTGTGAAACTACTTAATTGTTACCTGGAAATAGGGAATTAAATGGAAAGCTCCTGTTTGAGTTCGCATGTGAAAATTGTTTACAAGTAATAGATAGTTTACTATAACAAAAAATGTATAATAATAATGAATGATTATTTTTTTATTCTATATTTCGTTTTTTTTTTATCATTTTGTTTACTAGATAAATATCATTATTATCATAAATTCACTCTATTATAATATTATTATAAAAATATTTTGGAAATTTTCAGCAACAATTTTCAATTTGTCAACTTATTTAATTTAATAATACCTTTTTAATTATATTTAAATTATGAAAAAACAGCACGTAATCTAAATAAAGAACTGAAATTTTTTATTCAAATTTAAATTATAAATTCCATATGATTAAAAAAAATAACCACCTTGCAGTTATCGTAGAGGGTCTTTTATTCTACATTTTCAATTCACATGGTTTCTGAATAAGTTTATTAATTCAGACTCTAAAGTCTAGGAGTCTAGAGCGTATAGTCTGTTTCTCTATCTCTCTCTCTCAAATTAATGGAGTGTCACAGTAACAAGAAGGTAATATTGCCTAGCGGGTAAGTTCCGGTAGCCTCCGTACGGTATTTGAGTGCTAGCCCTCGCACTCACTCGATCAAATGTCAACACTTTTCAGTAACACTTTAAAGTGATAACAATTTGCAAGTTCGACGATGATTGAAATCATGTCAATATTTAAATATGGTTTTAATTTTCTTTTCTCTGAATGTCAATTTTAATTATAATTTCTAATTATCAATTTATGGTATATATTGTAAATAACCTAATTGAAATTTATAGATAAGATGGTTAAAAAGATGATATAGAATTGAATCTGTTGATGAATTTATTCATATATAATATAATTTGATTTAAAATATTTCTTATCTGGTTATAGTTTTATATATTAAACTCCATTTTATCATACAGGTTTGTATATTTTTTATACACGCTCTTCTATAATTATTATATTATTTTAAATCTGTGTTTCCTGTATGAAATTATATATATCTGTGAATATACACATTGGTGAATTGTACGATGTGTCAAGAGTCCATTAATCTGGCACAAATTCTTCTCATATTTCCATTAAGCAGGTCTGAATGGACCATTCACCCCATGCATCCGACATCTAAAGCCCAATAGAGCTTCTAAAAAAGTCCTAAATGACAGAGAGAAGTCCATGTAGGTACTACCCCCATACACTTCCCATTCAAATTCCTTTGACGCGAAGCAGACATTTTAGATTCTTTAGAAGAACAATTTAGCAGATCTGGCAGTTAACCTGTGACGACAATGGTCCTATGGCAGTCTCCCTGATCACCTTAAATACAGCCATTTAATAGTAACAAATGGCTTTCTGAGTTGGTGGATGAGGGTTGACAGCTTCAACATACTCAGACTCTGTATGTTTTGTCGTCAAGGCAATTCTTCTGTATCAACACTGAATATGAATCAATAAAAGATTACATGCACTTGGATACACAAGTTGACTTTTTTAGTTCTGAATAATCAATGAATGACTTATTAATTTGTTCTCATAGAATATATTTACAATAATATTTATAAGAGTATGATGCAACTGGTAAAGTTCACTATGAACGAGAATATATTTTGTATCTATAAGTCCCAGAATTTGTAAATTCAAAGAATTGCTAATTTAGAAATGAGTTATAAGGCTAGAGTTATCCATGTGTACTCTACAGCACCACTTGCAGCTTCACAACCATTAATAACAATCAAACGGGCCTGCTTTCGGACGGACACTCCAGCCTGCATTTCGTCAGGACAACAAGCCTCTGCCCGATCGTTGCGACCAAGCTTCGAGTTTCGGCTCAAGAAGCAATTAGAGGAAATTGAGTTTTTGAGGCAAGCAGAGAGTCTGAGATTACGGCACTGAAAGGAATATATCAGATTACTCTGGGAGAAAACTGTAATTTTGCTGCGGGATCCATTCACGTGGAGTCAGCGACGTCCGATGTTATTAATGATGTAGAATGCAGTCGGAGCATGTGAGAGTCCTGCGGTGTGCGGGAGAGAGCCACACTGACATGGGAAATGAGATTGAAGTAATTGGAAAACTATTGGCAGTTGATTGCTATTCATACTATAAACTATTGGATTAGGATAAGTGACGAAGAGTAAGTTAAGGATTATGTCAGCTCCAAATCTTCGGTCATATAAGAAAAAACGATATCATAATAAAAGATACAAATTATTTATAACTAAAAGAATTATGTTGTATATAGTAATTTTTTTTTCCAAGAAAAATACAAAATGTATCAGTAATGTGCACAGCTTTATATACTATTTCAAAAATTATATTCCTGCATGTAGCTGAAATCAATAGAGAGTGTCATGGTGAGACCATATAAGACTAAGTGGGGCCCCCTTTCATTCTTCGGAGGCTCTACCATAACTTTCCCTCTGTATAATATACAGCAATCTTAAAGTAATAATACACAGAATTTTAGTGACTTAGATATTTACATTATGAAAGAAGTGAATCGTAACGACAACACAAACTTTCCTGAGATTTGAACCTTTCCAGTCGGAAAGGATATATTCCTAGAATATTCCCTGGATATCTAAGAAATAAATCCTACTTGCCTGGGATATTTATTCCCTTAATATCCTAGGAATAAATCAGTTTTGCCTATAGGTTACACAGCTTAAAATAAACAAAGTTATATTTTCCATAATTCAATATAAAATTGCCACATTATCTTCATACAATTTCCCCGCAATACAACACCAATTCCCTTACTAAAAACAAGAGACAAAATAAAAGGAATCTAAGACTGTCCAAGAGGAGGCAGACTAAAAGAACCCCAAAAAGAAAGGATCATTTATCTCCCACTAGATCAGTGACGATGTAACATGTTTTTCCTTCTTTGCCTAGACTTTTTTATCAGCTCTTTGTGTATTTTCCTATCCTTTGCTTATTATAAATAATGGAGAGAACAATTGAAATATTTCGTGAGGTCTTTTCTTGAGAGATATCCCATGGAGCTTGTGTGCTATAGTGGCGAATATTTGTCTTTTTCTTCCTAGTCATTAATTTCGAACAAAATAAATTACTTAATATAAAACTGGATCAAGAAATAAAGAATAGTATCTATAATATGATTAATATACTTTTTCTTATGTAATGTTGGTAAATAATTATTATTCTGAAAAGAAATGCTGATACACCCTTAGTAACTGCTGATGTACTCTTAGTAACTGCTGATATACTCTTAGTAACTGCTGATATACTCTTAGTAACTGCTGATGTACTCTTAGGAACTGCTGATATACTCTTAGTAACTGCTGATATACTCTTAGTAACTGCTGATATACTCTTAGTAACTGCAGATGTACTCTTAGTAACTGCTGATATACTCTTAGTAACTGCTGATATACTCTTAGTAACTGCTGATACACTCTTAGTAACTGCTGATACACTCTTAGTAACTGCTGATACACTCTTAGTAACTGCTGATACACTCTTAGTAACTGCTGATACACTCTTAGTAACTGCTGATACACTCTTAGTAACTGCTGATACTCTTAGTTGTAACATTTATCCACTTATTTCTTTTTAATTGAAAATATAATTTTCTTTTGAAATTTTCGAAAAAATTCTATTGAATACTGCCTCAGGTGATGAGTAGTTTTGAAGCTATAGTTTGTATTTTCATAACATCATCTATCATAAATAAATTGTTGGTTATGTTTTCTTCGAAATTTTGGTAGTTCAATGCAAATTATTAACCTTTAATAATATCTTGAATATTGAAATTTAATTATTTACTAGGGGTTTACCGTCTGCTTAGGAACCAAAGGCCATATCACTGACGTCGAAAGGAAATTATATACAAGGGACTGATATTGCAGTCTGAGAACAAAGTGACTCCATCCCACGCAGCAAATTTTCTTGGGCCAACATTGGGACTTGACTGCAACACATAGTTGGGACTACATTGAGACCCATGATTGGGACAACCTTGTTTTTTGTAATTGTTGGGCCAATGTTGGGACCAAAGATTGGGACAAGAAAAGTTCCCAATGTTGGGACATATTTACATTACTGTCCCAATATTGTCCCAAACCCACTATTGTTGGGACAACATTAGGACAATGATGTCCCAATGTTGTCCCGTAAGTAATACTAATGACAAGGTTGTTCCAAAAAAATTATTTATTTTATTAGGGGTTTAACCTCTGCCTCTGAACTAAAGTCTACATCGCCGACGTCAAAAGGAAAATATAAACAAGGGACTAAAAAAAGAAATCAGACAGGAAAGTGGCTCCTAGAAAAGTCACCTACCATGCATCGTCGGTGCACCGTCGGTGACATTGTTCATGAATGCAGATTAGATATTCTGTGAATGCAGTCATTTCCCGAATATTTAAATATCTTCTTAATTTCTTAATTATTCATCTTGCAAAAGATATATTATGTAATTTTTTGAAGAAAAAAAAATCAATTATAAGCTATACTGTATTTGATAAATGGTAAGAAGTTTCACTCAGTGTTTAGAGATAGCTCTCAAATCATAGGAAATATTATCATCTTAAGATCGAAGTTCTCTCATATTTACAGACAGTTAATTGTTCACATAGAGTTATTGAAGGTTTATAAAATAAAATAAGTTAAACAAACAGTTGCTCAATTATTTGTTTTATTCATAGCAGTAATGTAGGTACACAAGTTAACAACTATTATAACAGCTATCTTGATCAGAATAACTGACACTTGTCAAAACAAACTTCCAAATAAAAGAATACGTACCTACTTATAATTCAAATGCAGAAATAATTCATAAAATCCAGAGTCCAAAGAAACTGGAGAGATGCAGGCCTTATCTGTAACCTCAGTACAGAGCCACCTTAGCAGAGTAGGGTCACATAGGTAAATTGCGGCTCTGTAATTTTTAATTGCGGCCCTCTCAAGTGAGTCTCTAAAACATTGTGAGCCGAAATTACATTGAAATGTTGCATAGCTATCAAAAGAAGCGAAGTGCATGCTATAATTTATCAATTTAAATTTTTGACGTGTGTTTTGTAGCTATGATGTTTCTGTTGTTAGAGGCCGCAGTTAGATAGTGTGCCGCAATTTACCTGCTTGACCCTAGCTAGAGGTTTGTCTTTAGGTCCGCCACTGATTTTCGATATTTTAACCTAATATATAGGTAAAAGGTGTAACTTTATGACGTTTTTCAGGAATACCATTTGTTGAGGAAATTCTTGGTTATCGATATATAGCACAATTAATTTTCCGGTATGCTGATTTTGGTAGGGAGGTAGTAGTGCATGGGGTACGGTCAAGAGCCCCTCCGGTCAAGAGCCTCCCCGGTAATGAGCCCCCCCCCCGTTCATGAGCCCCCCCGGTCACGAGCCCCCCCCCCCCCCCCAGTCATGAGCCCCCCTTGGTCATAAGCCCCCCCCCGGTCACGAGCCCCCCCCTTCCCTCCATGTTTTTTTAATCCTTATTTACCTAGTTAAACAAATGAAGAACTACTTAGATAGAAATAACTGAGAGTTGCTAATGTAGTTTGTTGTATCCACTAGTTTGTTGTACTGCATATATTTTATGTCTAATCAGTTCGTTCATTACAGTCTAATCAGTAATGAGCTACAAAAGTGTCAATAAGGATTAAATTATATAGGTAAATAAGGATTTAAAAACAGGGGGGCTCGTGACCGGGGGGGGGGGGCTCATGACTGGGGGAGCTCTTGACCGGGGGGGCTTATGACCTAGGTGGGCTCATGACCTGGGGGGCTCTTGACCAAGGGGGCTCATGACCGGGGGGGGGGGGCTATTGACCGGGAGGGCTTATGACCTACACCCGTTGTGCATTATTGCAGTTTATAGCTGATTTATAGCTGATATAGCATCAAAAAAATGTATGTTGAGGGGCATGCCGCCCTCAATCCCCCCCTGCCAGGTCATTAAACAATCATGAAGTAGGGTGCAGTACAACAAACTAGCGGATACAACAATCTGCATTTCAAAGTTCCCAATCCTTCAGTAATACATAGGAAATAAATAACTTTAAACCCTCATATCTCAAAAACTATTTGTTTCTACAAAAAACGGTTTTGATTTTCAGATTCTATGGACAAAAATACATATTAAAAAAGTAATTTGAATTAAATTTGGAGGATGTCGTCAAATGGGAAAGACCCTGCTTTAGATATAAATTTAAAGGTTGGTAGCTTATTTGGGATCTGCTCAGTGTTACTCATATATAGTCAAGAATTGGATAAAATATCGGGATAACATTGGGACATGCCTGGGATGGCAATATTGGTTCAACTGTGATGTCCCATTGTTAAGACAACGTTTTCTCCCAGTACCCAAGCAAGTTCCTATGACACAACCTTGTCCCAATCAGGTCCCAAGAAAGTTATGCTGCCTGAAATGATCAATTGAGCATTGTCTCCTACCACTAGTTGGTTACGATGCTCATAATGCAGAAAAGCTACTCCGTGAATGCAGTCACTTACCAAGGAATGTGCCGAAAAGGGACACAAACACTGGTGGCTGCACTCACAGATGGAAGAGGTGATAGTAAATGAAGCCTACGAGCCTATCCTAACACAAAATCTAAGACCTCGTAGTTGAAGAGCATAACCCTAGCGCTATCCTCTAAAACTGCAAGTAGCGTTAAAAAAATTATATACATGGTAAAATGAAAAAAGGCAATTCTTAATCCAATTTACAACAGCTTGGGACCCAAAGGATGCCATCCCCCCTCTCTTCCAATCACCACCAATCTAATTTAAAGAAAAAGTCAAAATTGAGCATAGAAATTCAAATTCAATTTTGTATGGTGTGGCTGCGACGATTGTAGCGAAACAAGAAATAGCATTTCTTTGAATTAAGGCTATCACTTACTTACTGGACAGTCTAAGTATTCGAAAAGTTGGCATTACCGTTGTGCAGTTATTAATCAATCTGACCAATTTCTAATTTGTCTATCACGATCTAGTGTTTTCACTCACTTTGTGAGTACTGCGATTGTTCCAATACTGCGACTTTACCACAATCCTCCAATGTGATATTGTCATTACTTCTTTATCTCCATTAGTGTTAATTTAAGTTAAAATGAACAGAACAATTAACTTGATTTTTACGTGGAATATTTCCAGTTATTTTTCCGTTGATTATTTATTTCAATCGCATTTATTTCTGTTTATTCTCCTGAGATTTCGACATACAATTAGTTAATTAAATTAATTATATAGTAGTCTTTATATGTGATACGCAGTGCTGCCACTTTCTTATTATCCTGTAACTAAATTAAATTATTATCATTTGTAAATAATTTTATAGCAAATTTTTATGAATATTCATATTTACTTTTCGTAATATGTGCTTTATTCATAAATATATTTTAATTATTTTATATTTTTTCATATTATTTTTATATATATATTTTTTCTCATCTCTATTATTTATTTACATTTATATCTTTATTATCTATAGCATTGCTCTCAGGGGCTCTATCCTGAAGCTGTCTGTGGTTAATGGAAGAGAAGGGGGTGGTGTTCATTGTGCCCCGAACTGTTATAATTTGGATTACGTATTGTTTTTTTCATTATTTTTACCATGTTTATTTTTTTAAACGCTATTGCAGTTTTAGAGGATAGCGCTAGCGTTATGCTCTTCAACTACGAGGTCTTATAGATTTTTGTGTTAGGTAGGCTCGTAGGCTTCATTTACTATCACCTCTTCATTTATTTGGTAAGTCACGTAAGTGACGGAATTCATGGAAAAGCTTTTCTGCATCCATGAGCATTGTCACTGACGGTGGTAAGTAACTTTGTTCATAGAGCCACTTTCCTTTACAACTACTTCTTCCAGTCCCTTGTATTTGATTTCCTTTTGACGTCAGCGATATGGCCTTTGGTTCCGAATTAAACGTTCAACCGCCTACTAAATTAATTAAATTTTACATAAATTATTTTTACCCAGTCTTTCTGTTATTGATATCAATCTATATTTTTATTACCTATATCATTCTTTAAATTATAACTCAAAATCAAATTTTAAAGAATTTATTTATTCTACTCCTAAATGTAACATAAATGTAATATATATACAATATACATATCCATTAATTAATTTTTATCAAAATAAAAGAAAACCTTCTAATATTATTTATCTAGTGCACAGACGTGAAACTTGGCGGGATGGAAACCTAATTATCGAACAGACAGAGTTACTTTATAAACAACTGATTATTTAATACTGTGTTATTTAATTGGTTAGTCAATTATACTGTGTCATTTATAATAGCTTTACTAAATTGGCTAGCTATTTAATGCTTTTTTAACTACATTTAGGTAGTATTGGAACTTTATAATCATTTAAACTGTTCGGAGACTGGGTTTGGTCGTAAATTGGGTATTTACTCTATCTAATGATTGATAACTTATTTGAATCAGTGTGATCAGGTCTTTTATTGCTATATATACATTATGTTATGGATCTAGGTCAATTGATCCCCGGTCAAAAGATCTCTGGTCATTTGATCCCCATACCATTTGATTCCCGGTCAAAAGATCCCCGGTCATTTGATTCCCAGTCATATTTTCCGTTTATACACTTACTATTCATTTATTATATGTAAATATATTAATTATTTAATATATAGTAGAAATATGCACCTTACAGTTGATAAAGTTTTTTAAAGAAGCTAAGTAATAAGGGTAAAAACAGCTAACAAGAAAATAAATATTTTTGATTCAAATAAGTAACAGTATATATGCTTTCCAATTTACATTCCGGCAACAAAAAATATTCAATGGTAAAATCAAATGCACAGGTATACCCCACACTTATTATAAGTGGCACATATGACTAATCAAATAAATCAGGAGCATGTCTCGTAATTATTTCTCCTGGTATATGAGCTAATTGAGGAGTAACTTTCGGTAGTTTTTAGTTAAGCTTTTTTGCCGTAACTATTACAATTATTATCATCATGCAGGTGGGAAAGACCGAAAATCAATTTATGGTAAATATTTAAGTATACTATTCACCATTAAATCATTTTCAGTTTATCCCAAACACATGATCATAATATTTGTAATAGTTACGGAGAAAACAGCTTATTTGAAAGTTACGTATATTCACTTAGCTTGCGAAGTGAATATACCTAACTTTAGCTTGCAAGAGTTGGTTAATATTTCCTATCACCTGTAAAATGTTTTCTGAATAGTTGTATATATAAATTATGTTTGAATAGCTGTTTGAATTATGTTATTTTGTTTTATTATATAAATAGTAGATGTCAAATTGTTTTACGAGTTTTATTAATTATTAAAATATTAAATAGCCATTTTTATATAGAAATAAAAATCGTAATAAATTATTGTATGCTAAATATATGACTGGGAATCAAATGACCGGGGATGAAATGGTATGGGGATCAAATGACCGGGGATGAAATGGTGTGGGGATCAAATGACCAGGGATCTTTTGACCGGGGATCAATTGACCGGCCACCTTATATCTTAGAACATATCTACTTTTAGGTAGTATTGGAACTTTATAACAATTTATCATATAAACTGTTCGGAAACTGGGTTTGGTCGTAATTTGGGTATTTACTATTTACCCTATCTAATGATTGATAGTTTGTTGAAATTAACGAATAGTTTACTGAAGTATAATTAATGTATATCTAAATCTCTTTAGGATATTTTTTGAATCAGTGTGACCAGCTCTTTTATTGTTATATATACATTACCCATTTTTATCTTTTATAGAATTTCATTACTTATTATTTATAAGCTGTGATATTAATTACTAATAGGGTTGTTACAATATGCTTTTAAAATCATAGATCTTAAGAATATCATAGACGAAACAAAATGAAATGGTATCGCATACTTGATACCGCTGGTTTAGAACTATTCCATACTCTTTAATTATCTTCGTCTATAATATTTTCAGGTTCTATGATTCTAAAAGCATATTGTCACAACCCTAATCATTAAATAGATTTAAAGAGGCAAAATATTACTCATGTAGCAATGTTACTTGTTACAACATTGTCCGAATATTGTTACAATATTGTCCGAATATTGCTACAACATTGTCCCAATATTGCTACAACATTGTCCCAATATTGTTTAAAAACACTGTCCCAATATTGTTACAACATTGTCCCAATATTGTTACAACATTGTCCCAATATTGCTACAACATTGTCCCAATATTGTTACAACATTGTCCCAATATTGTTACAACATTGTCCCAATATTGTTACAACATTGTCCCAATATTGTTACAACATTGTCCCAATATTGTTAAAACACTGTCCCAATATTGTTACAACATTGTCCCAATATTGTTACAACATTGTCCCAATATTGTTGCAACATTGTCCCAATATTGTTACATTACTGTCCCAATATTGTTACATCATTGTCCCAATATTGTTACATCATTGTCCCAATATTGTTACAACATTGTCCCAATATTGTTACAACATTGTCCCAATATTGTTACAACATTGTCCCAATATTGTTGCAACATTGTCCCAATATTGTTACATTACTGTCCCAATATTGTTACATCATTGTCCCAATATTGTTACATCATTGTCCCAATATTGTTACATCACTGTCCCAATATTGTTACATCACTGTCCCAATATTGTTACATCACTGTCCCAATATTGTTACAGCATTGTCCCAAGAAATATTGTTTGCTTCAAAATTTGGAAAAGTAATCAATAATCAGGGAATCTAATTTTTTTATTAATCAATCAGTTTTACTATAATGGTATTGCAATAAATATTATAAAAAATAATAATCTGAGCTTGTATTTCTACAGACCATTTCGCTATCATAATAACTATAAACAAGTTTCACTAAATTTAATTAAAAAAACTTCGTCAATAAAAAATAAGTTTTCCATATGCTAGTTTTGAAACATTTAAATTTAAATTTTTATTTTTTTAGAGATACTATATTATTGGGATTGTCCCAATTACAGTGGCCCCATGCATAGGGCAAGTTCAGAGTTGTTAGACGGTTTTTCATTTTCGAACACATAAGAAAAAAAATTAGTTTTCAGTTGTTGATACCTGTAGGAATTATTTAATAAATATATATTCGTATATACATGATACCTGTAGGTTTCATGGACACCAATTAAACTAAAAGTTAAAATATAACAGTAAACTATTATATATTTTTTCGTTTATGATCGAAATTGTAGAACAGTCCTATAACTCGTAACCTACCCTAAACGATATAATGGGCCCCCCTCTTAATCTTCTATGGCCCCACCATAACTTTTTCTCGTGGTACCAACGGTATGGAACAATATTTGGACAAAAATGCAGAAAAACTTTGAACTGAAAGTAACGTTAAAAAGTAATATAAGGAAATTGATACACATTAATAATTACTACAAGTTTTATTCATTCAAATATTTTACATCGTATAATTGAATTACACTCAACTGAACTATCTACAGAAAAATAAAACAACTCTATTACCTATATTTACAGTTAACACACTAATTAAAAACGTTATTTACATTTCGAACGAAAAATAGAAACAAAAATAACTGCGATGAAGTGAACAGGGGAAATGGATATGAAAAAATTATTCAAAATGCACATGAATTTAACTATGGAATATACATACTGGACTCATGTGTGAATTGTGGAAAAAGTATATAAACTAATTCACCATATTGTTTTTCAGAGTATAAACATGAAGTAAATTTATATCACGCTTTTCAATATTTCAGTACAATGTTACAAAGATGAAATACATATTTACAGAATATGAAAAAAATCTTTATACATTAGTCTTAATTATTATTCTTTGGCTGTACCATAATTAAATAAAATGACTATGTAAGTCTATCATATTTAATGGAAAATTATTTTCAAGTACCTGAATTAAAAAATACATCAAAATATATGATAGAAAGAATATTGATGGACATATATTTAGAATTATTGATTAAAATACATAATCAATAATTGATTTCATTTAAATGAGCAGTATTCAATTAAATGAAATAAAATGAATTTCATTAGAAAAATATCCAATAAGCAATTATTAGTGCTATTTGTAAACAAATAGCAGAAATTGCAATGTTATATATATATAAAAAGATAAAATTGATCATTTTTAAAAACCAAAATATAAGATTAACAAAACTAAAATCCACGGAGGAAAATTAGATTTAAATGTTAATTTATTGATAGATCTAGACTATTGAAATTAGTTAAATGATGGTACTTTACTTATCCACTGATTCTAATTTAAACATTTCTGAAGTTCTGTTTTAAAAAATTGGTAACTTATATGATTTCAATCCAAACATAAGATATTAGGTGCTTTATATAGAAGCTTATTTTGATTTAAAGAGAATTTAGTTATTATAAGGTGGTGAGACCATAATCAGGTTTCATAGCCCCGTGGGGGTAGGGGGCCGTAATAGAAGACAGATCGCCTTGATTCATCATAGCATTCGCTAAGTGGTTGTTATAACTATTTGCTGTTTGTAAAAGTTGTTGTTGTTGTGAAGGTTGTCCAGGAGTTGGTTGTTGTAAATGGCCATTTGTTGGAACTACCGGCGCAACTGATGAAACTACCTGGTTGTTGTTGTTTGTTTGCTGAATGTTATTGTTAGGTTGTGGAGGTGAAGAATGGTCGGTATTGGTATTATTTTGCGCGTTGTTCGTCTGCTGGTTTTTCGGTGTGACGGTAGTTGTAACACCAGCAGGATTGGTTTTTCTTCGGACGTTCTTTGTATTCGGCAGCTTGTTATCTTTCTTCCACTTCATTCTTCTGTTCTGAAACCATATTTTTATCTGTCTTTCAGAGAGATTGAGGCCATGTGCTATCTCAATTCGTCTTCTTCTGGTGAGGTATCGATTGAAATGGAATTCTTTTTCTAGCTCTAGAATCTGGTGTCTGGTATAGGCTGTACGTTGTCTCTTTGGTTCACACCCAGGCTGGTACTGTCCATTTGCTGGAAAGAAGAAAGAGGGATATTAGTCATCGTATAAATATATATGTCTAGATAAGAAACAGCCTAAATTATCTCGTTCGTTTCGCAGACAAGCTAATAAGCAAGAGTGTTCAAGGCAGCATTTTTCAGAGCTCATATGCCATCTGCTGCTTCATTTGCGCTCTAAAGCCGCCATTTTCTTTGTCTGAAACCAGCGAGGAAAATTGTTCGTTGTTTGTGACTGGGGTGGAATGCGCGGGTTCGAACAATGCCACCAAAGCAGACTTTCATTTCGTTGCACATAGCTTCTATAAGTTTATTTATTTTATTACGGAGATATTTTTATAACAAAAACGATTATTAGCAGAAAATATTTTCGAGATTCAGTTTTATTAAGAATTCATTTCAAGAAAATTGTTGAATCTTTAAAAAATACAATATACCTACAACCAACATATGTAGATTTTGAACAAAACAACTGAACATTTTTTCCTCATTCAAAAATCTAATTGGAAAAACTATTTTTAATTGGCTTTTGATGAGACAAATCAATAAAGGTAGTAGTGCATTGGATCAATTTTATTGATATATCCTTCCATCATTTCACCAGCCAATTCATCTGCCTTGAAAAGGAGTCTCAAAAGAGACATTGTGGGGCGTGACTCAGCACTTTTGACTGCATTAACGGAAAGGTAAAAGTCTACTACCCCAATCAGCTGATTATGGGAAATACTTGGAAAACAAGATTGAGAGTATTTATAATTTGTAGATACCAGCCCCTTCCTATTTAATCATTTAAATTCAATTTATGTAACACAAAATTCAATGTTTTGATAAGCCAAAATTTGAATTGATTAGAAATTGAGAAAAATAGTTTAGGGAAAGTTCCGAATTATCGGACAGTTCCACATTTTCGGACACGGGAGAAAAAATTATACAATCATTATTATATACAATTTTTTATCCTGTGTCCGAAAATATGAAACTGTCTGGTAAAGAATTTTTTTTAAATAATAAAATGATGTTGAGAAAAGATATAAATTTACGTGAGAAAGAAACTTGTCACATATATAAAAAAACTAAAATACACTTGTACAGTTATTATAATCAGTTTCTACAGACATCATCACATATACAGTGTGTCATCACATACAGTCTGATCACTAGAGTTGTGACAATATGCATTTAAAATCATAGATCCTGAAAATATTACAGACGGAGAGAATTAAACAGTATTGTATGGTTCTAAATCATCGGTATATAGTATTCGATACCATTTCATTTCGTCTGTGATATTCTTAAGATCTAAGATTTTATAAACATATTGTCACAACCCTAGTCATCGCTTACAGTGTCTTTGCCTGCGTAATTTTCTATGTATCAGGTCATGTCTTCACTCTGTTCTAAATGGCATTGTTTCTGTCCGGGGCCCAATCCCATCGATCGGACCTCACAAAGGAGAGGGACAACAGCTGGACCAGTGGACCAATATAGGGACAATATAGGAGCCTTGCGAGTATAATATTTATATTATCAAACGAATAAACTATATTTCCAATTGAAATTGCATATTATACGTTAACAGTTTTAGTTAAATTTTCAAATTGAATTGAATTATTTATTTAAAATATAAGATAAAGAAATAATGTTTTATTCAAAATAATTTACCAATATTTAACATCAATGTAAAGGAATATTGTTTTGGACAATATATATTTTTTGAAATACTGCTAACCATTATAATTGATGTTTCTGTTCATTACGGAACAGTGAAAGTAAATGCGATACACCGTAACGAAGCGTCTGTTGTAATTCAAACAGACCTAAACAGTCTAGTCTGTTGTCTGTGAACAGGAAAAAAGGCAAAATGAAGACTCGGTAATAGTGATGAATGATCATATGACGTCACAGTCTCTCTTTACTTTTCGAACTATTTAATTATTGCAACCTTCCTTATTTTAAACGATATGTTTAAAATTTTAATATAGTAATAAAATTTAAAATTTAGATAAATATTATTAATCATTCCGCCATTTTTTATCCTATATCCCCCAAAATGCTCCTACAATATATATCTAATATTCACTCGCAAAGTATTTCTTAAACTCAAGTCAATATTTTCGTAACGCTTTCTTTTAAAATATAGTTTATTTTTACAATATAGTTTTACTGATATTCAGCCAATATGCAATATACTTCTAACAGATCTTTAAACAAAAATATTTAAAAAGCATGAAGATTTACTCTCTAAAATGTTGGTTGAAACAACTCGTTTATTTTAATTTAATACACAATAACAAGAAGATCCTTTCTACAACCTTCATGTTAAAATTGGAAGCACTCACCCCTATCTTAGGAACCCTATGTCTATCCCTTTCTAACCATCACTCCCCTCTCATGTTCAACCCTCCCTCACCCTGTATATTCAACCCCCACTCGATATATCTATCCCTCACTCGATATATCTAACACACACTCGATATATCTAACACACACTCGATATATCTAACCCTCACTCGATATATCAAACCCTCACTCGAAAAATCTAACCCTCACTCGATATATCTAACCCTCACTCGATATATCTAACCCTCACTCGATATATCTAACCCTCACTCGATATATCTAACCCTCACTCGATATATCTAACCCTCACTCGATATATCTAACCCTCACTCGATATATCTAACACACACTCGATATATCTATCCCTCACTCGATATATCTAACCCTCACTCGATATATCTAACACACACTCGATATATCTAACCCTCACTCGATATATTTAACCCTCACTCGATATATTTAACCCTCACTCGATATATCTAACTCTCACTCGATATATCTAACTTTCATATCTGCACTCTAGATATTCCTATCCTCCATATGCTATAGGGGTATATTTCGTAAATGTTATTCCCTTGCGATTCGCTAAAGGATACTATGAGAACATTCTATTATATAATTATATCCAACATACTCATGGGATATTCAAGGAATAACCATTCACGAATATATTTTTTGACTAAAATTATTGTTCGATTATAAACAAATAATCATTTCGATCTGGCAAATTTTACGATATTGAAATCTAGGGAAAAATGAATTTTTGTTTATTAAGTCATATATATGATGAATTATGAAAGAAAGGAATTCATTTAATCAACATCAAGAAGTAAATTAATAAAACACTACTAATAGCAAATTGATTTTTACAAATATTATAAGAATTTGTGTTTTAATAAACTTTATAGTCATTATTTTTATATTTATGAAACTATTAAAACTTCATTTCAACATCAAAAAAGTGTATAACTTTGCCGTTGATTAGCTATGCAATAGACAAATCAGAGATAACTAAATAATCTTATATCTTGTAATACGTGCAAAGAAACAACTACAAAAATAGGTACTAATTACTGGTACTTTTAAATGCAAATTAGATAATATTAGCCTACATTGGGATAATCATTTAAATTACATGGGAGTTAAAATTTAACTCATCCAATTTGGCTATTTATGCAGATTAGGGAAATTAGGTGTATTAGTTCAATTAAAATATTTACTAATAATATTAGTAGATGTTTCCTTGTGTTGGTGAGCTTTGAGTGTACACACAAACACACAAACAAACTATGGGCAGGAATAGCACATCAGAACAGCGACTGCGTACTGAAAAGCGGACAAAATGGCCACCATTGGAGCCAGGATGAGCTTGGAGAATATTAGAGATATTGGAGTGAATATTAGAGATATTGGAGTGATATTAGAGATATTGGAGAGAATATTAGAGATATTGGAGAGAATATTAGAGATATTGGAGAGAATATTAGAGATATTGGAGAGAATATTAGAGATATTGGAGAGAATATTAGAGATATTGCAGTGAATAATAGAGATAGTGGAGAGAATAATAGAGATATTGGAGAGAATATTAGAGATATTGAAGTGAATATTAGAGATATTGGAGTGAATATTAGAGATATTGTAGTGAATATTAGAGATATTGGAGTGAATATTAGAGATATTGGAGTGAATATTAGAGATATTGGAGTGAATACTAGAGATATTGATGTGAATATTAGAGATAGTGGAGTGAATATTAGAGATATTGGAGAGAATATTAGAGATATTGGAGAGAATATTAGAGATATTGCAGTGAATAATAGAGATAGTGGAGAGAATAATAGAGATATTGAAGTGAATATTAGAGATATTGGAGAGAATATTAGAGATATTGAAGTGAATATTAGAGATATTGGAGAGAATATTAGAGATATTGGAGAGAATATTAGAGATTTTGGAGAGAATATTAGAGATATTGGAGTGAATAATAGAGATATTGGAGAGAATATTAGAGATATTGAAGTGAATATTAGAGATATTGAAGTGAATATTAGAGATAATGTAGTGAATATTAGAGATATTGGAGTGAATATTAGAGATATTGTAGTGAACATTAGAGATATTGTAGTGAATATTAGAGACATTGGAGTGAATATTAGAGACATTGGAGTGAATATTAGAGATATTGGAGTGAATATTAGAGATATTGTAGTGAACATTAGAGATATTGTAGTGAATATTAGAGACATTGGAGTGAATATTAGAGACATTGGAGTGAATATTAGAGATATTGGAGTGAATATTAGAGACATTGGAGTGAATATTAGAGATATTGGAGTGAATATTAGAGACATTGGAGTGAATATTAGAGATATTGGAGTGAATATTAGAGATATTGTAGTGAATATTAGAGATATTGTAGTGAATATTAGAGATATTGTAGTGAATATTAGAGATATTGTAGTGAATATTAGAGATATTGGAGTGAATATTAGAGACATTGGAGTGAATATTAGAGATATTGGAGTGAATATTAGAGACATTGGAGTGAATATTAGAGATATTGGAGTGAATATTAGAGATATTGTAGTGAATATTAGAGATATTGTAGTGAATATTAGAGACATTGGAGTGAATATTAGAGACATTGGAGTGAATATTAGAGATATTGGAGTGAATATTAGAGATATTGGAGTGAATATTAGAGACATTGGAGTGAATATTAGAGATATTGGAGTGAATATTAGAGACATTGGAGTGAATATTAGAGATATTGGAGTGAATATTAGAGATATTGTAGTGAATATTAGAGATATTGCAGTGAATAATAGAGATAGTGGAGAGAATAATAGAGATATTGAAGTGAATATTAGAGATATTGGAGAGAATATTAGAGATATTGAAGTGAATATTAGAGATATTGGAGAGAATATTAGAGATATTGGAGAGAATATTAGAGATTTTGGAGAGAATATTAGAGATATTGGAGTGAATAATAGAGATATTGGAGAGAATATTAGAGATATTGAAGTGAATATTAGAGATATTGAAGTGAATATTAGAGATAATGTAGTGAATATTAGAGATATTGGAGTGAATATTAGAGATATTGTAGTGAACATTAGAGATATTGTAGTGAATATTAGAGACATTGGAGTGAATATTAGAGACATTGGAGTGAATATTAGAGATATTGGAGTGAATATTAGAGATATTGTAGTGAACATTAGAGATATTGTAGTGAATATTAGAGACATTGGAGTGAATATTAGAGACATTGGAGTGAATATTAGAGATATTGGAGTGAATATTAGAGACATTGGAGTGAATATTAGAGATATTGGAGTGGATATTAGAGACATTGGAGTGAATATTAGAGATATTGGAGTGAATATTAGAGATATTGTAGTGAATATTAGAGATATTGTAGTGAATATTAGAGACATTGGAGTGAATATTAGAGACATTGGAGTGAATATTAGAGATATTGGAGTGAATATTAGAGACATTGGAGTGAATATTAGAGATATTGGAGTGAATATTAGAGACATTGGAGTGAATATTAGAGATATTGGAGTGAATATTAGAGATATTGTAGTGAATATTAGAGATATTGTAGTGAATATTAGAGATATTGTAGTGAATATTAGAGATATTGTAGTGAACATTAGAGATATTGTAGTGAATATTAGAGACATTGGAGTGAATATTAGAGACATTGGAGTGAATATTAGAGATATTGGAGTGAATATTAGAGACATTGGAGTGAATATTAGAGATATTGGAGTGAATATTAGAGATATTGTAGTGAATATTAGAGATATTGTAGTGAATATTAGAGATATTGTAGTACAATATTATTTTCAATTTAAGAATGTAACTTGCTTAAATTTATTATCTTATTTAGTTATTAATATTCACTAGATAACACTTGTTGAAGTCGTTTAATTATATTTACTATCATATATTAATATATTCTAGCTATATCTAAGGAACTGATAACTACACTATACATATATTTTATACTATGAAATAAATACTTCACAGTTGCAGTTATTTATTCGCTAAATGTTAATTAGAATCATTTTAGCCTGTCTTGAATATTAATGAGTAAATTAAATGTTTATATATACCTACACACGTCATTAATTTATTAATAAGATTTGTTTGCATATTCATTTATTGCTATTCAGTTATGTTTCAGTTACATATAAAAATGTTATACTTGTAAGATCATTGCTAAATATTTGTATATGTGGATTATTTGTTCTTTTGAATTATATTAAAATCTACTGAAATGATATAGAAGTACATTCCCCAATAATAAATATTAGTAGATAGACTAGAAATAAATATTGGTATTTCAACATAAAACCGATAGAGTAAAAAATTATAAATACTGAAAATTGAAAATAAATGATAAACTACGAAATATTAGTATACATTAATATTAGCAGATCAATTTAATATATTTATGAAACTCTAATCATTTAAATTTTCAATACTGAATGAAATATATTCAAATTAACATATTTAACCAAATAATCTAATTATTTATATTGTCTATATTGAATTAAATATTAATTAAGGCATTTAACCAAATAATACCCCCCCCCCCGCTCCCCCTTTCTAAATCCTATCAGACTGTAAAAAGTGTCCCACGAGCTGCGCATTTTTCACGGGCCGTGTTAGAGGTTAGGACGTGACTCTCGGCTTTGTCAAAACGTGAATAAACAGGATTATTTTGTCACGCCGCAATGAGAACTGTAAACAGTCATTTAGTGATCCAGAGTCATGTCTCAATTGAGCTCAGAGACGATCTTTAAACAAACAATTTAAATAGGGTTAATACTTAGTTCAATTAGTTATCAACAAATTAGTTGAATTAGTTATCAACAAATTAGTTAAATTAGTTATCAACAAATTAGTTAAATTAGTTATCAACAAATTAGTTAAATTAGTTATCAACAAATTAGTTAAATTAGTTATCAAAAAATTAGTTAAATTAGTTATCAACAAATTAGTTGAATTAGTTATCAACAAATTAGTTTAATTAGTTATCAACAAATTAATTGAATTAGTTATCAACAAATTAGTTCAATTAGTTATCAAAAAATTAGTTGAATTAGTTATCAACAAATTAGTTAAATTAGTTATCAACAAATTAGTTAAATTAGTTATCAACAAATTAGTTAAATTAGTTATCAACAAATTAGTTAAATTAGTTATCAACAAATTAGTTAAATTAGTTATCAACAAATTAGTTAAATTAGTTATCAACAAATTAGTTAAATTAGTTATCAACAAATTAGTTAAATTAGTTATCAACAAATTAGTTAAATTAGTTATCAATCAATTTTATATTAAATTTACTCTCAATTAGAATACAATTGTCTTCTGCTAAAACATTATTCTATTTAAAGTATATGTAATCAATATAGGCGATAATTTCGTCATTTCATTTAAAATTTCAACGCTTAAATGGGACTGAAATGAAGTGCTAAGTACTTAAAATCACTGAACAACTTTGAGTGATGTTCAGTTAATGATGTACTGTGATTGAAGAGTGTCATCACCTATTAGGGTAAGGTGATGAGAGTCCTTTTGACACTAAATAGGATTTTCAGGCTTACAGATCGAATACGCTACTTATTTCAATTCAGTTTAAAAAAGAAAATCAATTTCAAATTTTAGAGAATAACGTTTATAGCATAAAATTGATTTAAAATAATTATTCTTACTGACCAAAATCATTCTCACAATTGTTAATTGCCATTTCATTAATATTTATTGGTTTATAATATTAATTTAATAAATTCATATTTTAAATTATGAAAAACAACCATTATTTTTTCTTTGAAAGCAATTAACATAGTGTGAGTACGAACAGTGATTTGTTAAATGTGAAGTTAACGACCATCTTAACTACAAAGCAATTAGGGAACATTTAAGAAATAATCAACTCTTCAAGAACGAAATTAGACCTTAGAAATGAATATTAAAAAATATCACTATTAAAGAATGTTAAAAATTAAGTCTACTTTGAAATAGTACAAAGATTTGTTATTCTTTTTATAAAGCGATTAAATCATAGATATAAATGTAATTAGAAATATATAAGACTACAAATAAACTTACTAAAGTCTAAGAAGCTAATTAGAAACATTTCGAGAAGATAGGATCAGTGTCCACAAACCCCCATTCACAGCATGACAAAAGAAACCCCGATAACATTTATCTTCTGAATTCCATCCAATCATCACGGCATGCAAATATGTTCTGCCGTCAATTTTCAAAGCGGTGTTATGACTACATCAGAAAGAAATAATGCTAAACCTTATCTGATGATGGATGAATAGAGTCAATTGAGTGAACCTGTAATCTAAAGAGAATACTCATCCTCCCGCTAAGATTGCAACAACCTTTAAATTCTCCGGAAATTGGAATATTTCTTCAATTTAAAGACGTTTAAATGATGAATTCATGATCTATGATAGTATATGGAGTAAATTTCACTTCAGCTATGAATTTGTGCAATTTTAAGATTTAGCGTTGACCACATCTCCGAATGTGCATAATTGAGTTGTCTGCTCCGGCTGATTTCATTGTGCTCGCCACATAAACAGAGTGAAGATGATTGTGCAAACAGAGAGGCTTTATTCTATCTTCAACAGAAATATGAATAGCAATAGGAGCGAAGACAGGTCCCGACTAGGGTTGTAAGAACTTTAGAGACTCTATCTCCCGATCTAGTGATAAGGCTAATTAAAGAGAGTGATACAGAATTTGAGGATCGACTCGCAGAGAGAGAGAGAGGCGATTGTAAACAATGTGTCTGTTATTCTAGGCTAGTATACAGCTAATGAGAATATTCAGTGAATTAACAATGGAATGATAAAAAGAAGTTATAATCAGTTGCTAAAAATTGAACTTAATTAGTTTTCTTTAAATTTACCAATTTCAGCACGAAATGGTTAACCTTGTCCGTCCGAAATACCTATACACAATGATTTCAAATACAAAGTCTCTAATATTATTAAGGTTTAGGGAATTATTCGATTAGGTTCGAATGAAAATACCAGTAATATTAAATCATATTAGTTTCCTAACTATTAAATCTATTTGAATAAGTTGCCTGTCAATACATTGAGGCAGGTTACTTCGCTTGTCTATGTTGTAGGAGACAGTTTGATTTATCGCTAAAATTGTCCTGTCACATCAGCCAACTGGGAAGTTATTAATTTCTCTGATAATTCCTAACAGACTCAGGATAACTTATCAATAGTCTGTGAATAAAGATTAATGATTTAAAAGAAATTGGTATCTTTAGCATTCTTTTAAAAGGAATATTAAGGTAAAGTTCATTGAGTATATATTTATGAGTTTTAGAAATTCAAGAGAATAAAACATGAATTGACAATTGATAAATTTTATCAGCTGTTTATATATATTATAAATATTATATATATTACACTATATGTAGATTAAGAGAAATCTCATAAAATGAGAATATATTAAATAAAATATTATTACTGTTAATACATTGCGTAAAATTTGAGCAAATGTATAATATATAGAATGAAGGAATTAAACTAAGAATATTGAATCAAAGCTTTAAATAGCTAGCTGAAGTTTCTTAAAACATTCACTCTTTTATATCATTGTATGCTTGTGTATTTTATTGATTATATATGGATCTAAATAGAAATACTTCAGAATTCTGTGTCCTCCAACAGAATGAAGCAAAGCAATTTTCTCTCTTAGATCCGCAACATCTCAGTTAGATCGCTTAGTATTCTGGACATGGCTGCGGAGTCCCCGAGGCATCCTAAGTGCCTGACAAGTTGGCCCGATTATTTGCTCTTTTGGGGGAAATCGGTCAGCTGAAGAGTCCAATGAAAAGAGTAATTAGGAACATAGATTTCTTGTGGTCTCTTCCTTGTTTGTGGGTCAATTTATTGGAGCACGTGACTTTCTGCCTTCCTTTCAAGAAAATCTGATACTATCGACTGACCGCGAGAAACTGAGGTGAATTTGTTAGGAAATATTCTTGTGGAAAGGTTATTAAATTCATAATATATGTAATATTTCATATGAGTTGATATTGTATGAGGGAGAGATTTTTGAATTTTTAGAATTATTTTAGTTTAATTTTAATGAAACATAGGAGTTTCAAGTAAATTAATATAGCTTAAGGAAATCACATTAATAAATCATAAATTATGTGTTTTAAATAACTGGGAAAATGTGTTAATTGATTAACTTTTCTAGTTACTTAGAGAATTTTTAAATCAAAGATTAATATTAATTGTTTTGGATCATTTTTATAGCATAAGTAATTGGATTATAAATTAATATATGTATTAATCGATTATGATAATTGTTCATCATCTCTATTAAAAATATTTATTATCACAAAAAGGATATAGATATAGGCTAAGTTTCGAATTATCGAACGGTTTCACAATACCGAGCACGTAAGAAAAAATAGATAACCATTTCTATTTAACTTTTATTTCAATTAGTATTATGGATAACGTCAAATAAAAAAAATATATACGTAGTCACGTTACCAAAAATGTAAAACTGTTCAATAACTCGAAACTTACCCTACACAGTTTTCTCCACTTTAGATTGTGATGTTATTATTTTCGACATAGGTGTTGTTTACCGGTAGGTATAGGTTTCTAGAGTTTATAGGTCATGTGAGTATATCCTATAGTCTATACTTGATTAATGATGTTCAGACTTCAGCTCTTACACACACATACCGAAATCTTCCTTTTATTATTCTAGGCCCACGTAAATCGAACACTGTTTCTTACTTCACCAGCTGTTTCTCTTGATTCATTAATTATTTTGAAACGTTATGTGTAAGTTTTATTTTAATGTAAAAGAGGTATTGATATGAATATTAATAATAAACTTCAAAGTGTATTTTAAAGTTTTTTTTTTTTGATCAGTAGATATAATTTTGATTAATTTTTATATTCAAACTATGATTTATATGTCAAAAAATTTAATTCTCACCTATGGCTCATGACTCATAATCCATTCATGACATTAAATTATGCACATATCATTCATTAATTTTTCATTATACGTATTAGAATAAAGTTTGCACAATTTTCATATATATTGTATGGATATCAATAAATTTTAATATTTTAATTCAATTTATTATTATCCACTGTTTAGGTTATATAATTATAAACACTGTACGAATTCATTTAACATAAATGTTTTAATACTATATTTATGAATTAAGTATCATATATTAATAGTTTCATCGAATCAATATGATTCTGTATGCATTTATTAGGTTTTTAGATGTATTAATTCTAATTATCGATATATTCTAATGTATCCTTATTTCTAACATTTTAATTATTCTATTGTTCCAATATTAGAGGACCACGCCGTACTCGGACAGTGGGCATTTTCATAGGTAGGTCATGAACTTTTAAAATTTCTGATCGACTCATCATGGCGTATAATTATAGACACTTTCCGAGTACTGAGACTGTCAGAGTCGACGGTATAAGAATATTAAGATTTAAACACTCACCAACGCCTGCTATGTGAATCTTCTTCATCCACGGATATATCACAGGGTGACCGTTAGCATCCAATTCAGTTAGGTTATCGTCTGAAGGTGAAGCATCAAGTGGTAAGTTGTTCATCAAACTGTTGTTCGGGTCCGGAGACCCAACAGGAGACCTAGATTGACCCGTGTGTTGGATACCCGGACTGGGACACTGGACCATTTGTGGACTCATATGGGCACCCATATTTTGGTGTTGCGGCATAATACAAGGCTGTTGGTAGTAACCTCCATGGCCATACTGCATGGAGTCCCTTGTATACTGCATTACATGATTTTGGTTGATGGAATACTGTCCGTAATGAGCATTAGCGTTATAGTAGTCACCGGTAGGAGGCATGTATGCATTGTGGTACGCCTCGTCTGGTGGGGGAAATTTGGGATCTACGTAGGTTCCCGGGTTCATGATGTAGGACCCGGAGCTCATGGTGCAGGGTTTGGTTTCTGCTATATCCACTAGGGAGGAGAAAGTATCCAGGTTGCTGGTAGGTAGTTTCTTCTATCGAAGAATAGATCTTTTAAATGGTAGATTTTGAAGATGACGCTTGTGAAACTAGTTGATCAGATCCACTTTTCAAGTCACCATGTTTCAACTCATTGTAGATATTGAAGTAACTATCGCACTGAATACACTGTCGAGACTTTAACTAGAACTTAGTCAGTCCTTCCTTTTACACCAAACTGATTTAAGATGCAGAACTAAGTTGTTCTTTTCTTTAAAATACTATACACTGAACAAACACTGGATTTGAAATTGACACAAAATACTTTTCACTGATGTATGACTTATATTCACGTGCGCTTCGTACAACTCCTAGACAATGATTGGCGTTGATTTACTGTCTCGAAGACCCCATGTGTGAGCGAATGCGTTCACTGCGCACATTCACCGCGCAGGTCCGCTTCTGCCACCCATGCGCCCCCTTTCTTCTGCTCCGCGGCGCAGCTGATTGGCTTACAGTCTGCTTAGGTTTCCCTCCCATACAAACCGTCAAATGTTCTCCAGTTTTGAAGCAGTAATAGAATTTGCAGTGTTGGTCAATAGCAACAAATTGGTCAGTCATGAACTGGCGTGCAATTGTTCAAGCTACCATTTTTATGTGAGTTTATCGTGAGGTATTAATGTACAAATCGGTGAGACGAATGTATGTATAAATTAACTAAATCTTCGCACACATGCAAGGTGAACAAATTATATTAACTTATGAATTATATTTAATGTCTACACTCAGGTTTAAATGATTGTTTGTCAATAAACCTGATAATTAATTTGAATGATACGTGTTTATCTGAATGAATTTATTGTTGCACATAGGATTAAAACAAACTTTAGCATTGTAATAGAATATGAATCATATTGATTTATGTGTCTACAAATCAAGTTATTTATTTTATGGCCTTTTAAAAGGCCTTTTTTATGATTTTAAAATCATAGAAAAAATATCCAAATATCCAATACCTAATTAAATGATTCCTCATTTAAAATAGGAACATTTTTTAATTATAAAATTGATGACTACAAATTTAGTTATTTTCTTTCAAATGTTATAGAAATGATTGATAGATTTTTCTGTTAAAAATATCGATTTTATTTTCACGGAAATGAAATCATCAACGTTTGTGAGTGCTAATTTGCTAAATGTTCCCTTCCGGTCGTCACAATTTAAACTGTAATTGAAGAATAAAAAACATAATTAGGTATAATTTTAGTGACAATTTACAAAAATGAAAGAATATTTTCAGTTTAAATTCTTTCAGAATTTGATTTAATCAGAAAGATTGAATTGAAAGTCAATTGACAATTTTTATATAACATTTTCGAAGGAATATTATCATATTTTTTTTTATTTTAGTGGTTGTAATGAATATTTACAATGATTTCGGTAATAAGTTTAGATATGAATTTATGATACAAATTAAGGCGAACAGGTCTTTGAAAATTAACATTGAATTTTGTATATTGAAAATAAAAATTAGGAGATTGTTCTTGGTATATTATTGTTAATAATCAATATTAGTTATAAATTTATTTTTCAATGAAAATTGAATTATGAAGAATATGCATCTATAGTTAAAGAATATGAATCTATAGTAAAAGAACATGAATCTATAGTTGAAGAATATGAATCTATAGTTAAAGAATATGAATCTATAGTTGAAGAATATGAAGTTATAGTGGAAGAATATGAATCTATAGTTGAAGAATATGAAGTTATAGTGGAAGAATATGAATCTATAGTTGAAGAATATGAAGTTATAGTTGAAGAATATGAATCTATAGTTAAAGAATATGAATCTATAGTTAAAGAATATGAATCTATAGTTAAAGAATATGAATCTATAGTTAGCTAATATGAATACATAGTTGAAGAATATATGTATCTATATTCAAAAATGCAAATTTTTAGTAGCTTTAGCAAACAATCAAATTAATAATTTTCATAGCGTGTTTTATTAATTTTCTATAAAATAATAGGAATCGACATTTTAATATTGAACACCTAAATTTCATAACCCAATTATCATTACTAAAAATTATATTATTTTCTATAGTAAACATAGGTATATTTTTTCCACCCCTGAGCCTAAAATTAAACAATCTTTTTTAACACCATTGAATAAATTTGAGAAGTCGAGACAAAAAGCTTTCGCTGTCAGCGCAGTTTATCCTCGGCGACATCTACCGTACTGCACGGTAGTTTTTGTCGTGTTTTCAAACAGGGCGAATTTGTCAGAGTCGCTAGTGATTTTCCAGAGTTGGTTGTTAGTTAGCATCTACAAGTGGTTGTCAAGACCCCATTCGTCTGAGTCCCTGGAACTCGATGTCTCACTTTGCTCTCTTCTGTGGGGAAGTGTTCAGTAATATGTAGGGACTTGCTTTTCTTTAAATAGGTTTTGTACCTAATTGTATAAAAGTATTTGTTCGTGAATTCTTAGACTATTGTAAATTAAAATATTCCTATGAAAAAATTGTAATCATTAATCAGTTCACTCAATCTTTATACTATTGAGTATAAATATGAATACTATTCTTAATTTAAATATTAAATATAATACATATTAACCAAACTAACATCAATTATACATCTTTCATATTCTAAAATTTAACAGAAAATTTCTCTCTTCTCTCAGATGCATATCTGGAATTTAATCCCACCGGGTCCACCTAGTCTCACGATTCCTGTCTCATCCGGAATCAGTTATTCCAGTCCCACTGGGTTCACGTGCTCCACTCTAAGGATTCCCGTCAGGAATCACGTGCTATTCCCACAGGTCGCCAGTGATTCCAGTCTCGTGTGGCCGGTAATTACCGAAGGATATAAGATATCCTAGCGGCTCTAATATATTTGTCGCAACAATAAATTACTGCTTTTGGAATTCGCCAGCTGGAAAACATGCTGTACTTTGATTTCTGTTTTATGAACGTTAAATAAAAACACATTGAAAAAAAGAATCAAAGATGCTAATCAATTCTAAATTTTATTAATATTTTTTACTTATAATAAAATTTGATGTTTAAGATTTCGCAAGAATATTTTATGTTAAAATTCAACCAGAGAGACACTTATGGTGATAGAAGATTAAGTGGGTTTAATATTCTATGATCCTTTCATAACGATTCCTTTAATTACCATATATACCTTCTATTCCTATAGAGAAATAGATATCGTACAAATAAGTTTCGATTTAAATAAACACTCAGTTTTGAGTATTTTAACTAACTTTACTAATGTCTAATTTCTAAATTAAGGGAATTAGAAACAGCTGATATTTGGTAATACAATTCATGGACGAGTACGTATAATTAAAGGAGAGATTAGATAAACACTATAATTGAGTATAAATAAAGGTATAATTACATATCATATATGGGAGGGTAATTAAACATTTGAAATGCAAAATTACATATCAATAAATCGAGAAATGTGGATCAAATTATTGTGTAATAACTATTTAATAATATGTTTTATTGTATAGAGTTATAGAGCTTCTGTAATACCGAAAACTGTATTTAACTTTTAATTTGTTAGAATATAATGTATAGATTTATATGGGCTTATTATTTCTAGAGATAGAAACATCATTTAATAGAGATATATTGAATACAATTATTTATTTTAGCATTTTATATGAATACTAAATACTTAAGCGAGGCAGCTGTGCTTATGCTTAAATTAGTATTAATAACATATATTTCAGTTATAATTTCAGTAATAAATGTAAAACATAGATGATAATTACTATAGATTGAAGATTGTTTGTTTTTAGAGTTTAATATTAAACCTGAGGAGAATTTTAATGAAGAATTTTGAGGTTTGATATTATTTTATTTATAATAAATTCAAGTAATTGAATTTGATAGTTATTATCTAATTGCTATTAATAACAGTTTATTTTTATCGTTTTAATTTAAAAATAATTCGTTAAATATTAAGAGTAATATTTATTTTAAATCTCTGTTAAATTATTGGAATATTTTATTAATAACAAAAATATAGAAGATTGTTATACATATGTATAGTAAATATATCAATTATCCTTGTCATCAAATGACAATAAAAATAAATAAAATGTGAAGTAGTTGTCCCAACTCTTCGCACAACTTGTAAGCCATGGTCGTAGAGCAGAGAAGCTTGTCTTTCATTTTTTAATGTTCATTGTCTTAATAAATATAATTGCATTTTTTTAATTATTTAAAGAAGGTTTGCTTCTTCTGGCAGGGGGCCTTTTTAAGAAAAAAAACTTGTAAGGGACTTATGTTTAAATAAATAAATAAATAAATAAAATTATATATCGTCTAATGTAAATGATAAATATTTAATATTTTAAAATTAAACATGCATGTATATTTAACAAAGTTAAATCCATTATAAATGCAGAAGTTACTGAACTTGTTTCTGTTTATATTTAACCTTGTAATGTGTAATTAACATAAATAAATCATGTATGATATACATACAATTTATTTTTAAATATCCATTCACAAAAAATAATAAGTATGACAATGAGTCAAAGCTTTTTAAAGCAATTTACCTATATAAAAATATGTAATACATAATTAGTTATAATATATTGAATGAATTCACATTGACAATTTAACCAGTATTATTTCCAAATATGTTTTTAAAATTATTAGAACAATTGACTTTTTGGAAATTTTGGTCTTTTCCCAAAAATTTCTATTCCTGAAAATATTATTACGATTTTGATATTATATAATTGTTTAATCAATAAATTCATATTTTCATATTATTTTCATTTATTCTCCATATTCAGATAATTAGTGTACAATGCATATCTTACTTAATATACATGTATTGATTTATTAGGTATATGTAATTCAACTCTATTTACTTCTTACAAGTCATACCAATCAATATTAGGAGTGACGGAGAAAAAACATCTGTTTTATATCGCTTTAATTGATTGGAGAAGATTTTTAAACTATGTAAAACTTTAAATAAACTCAGTGTGTTTAAACCATGTAAAACTTTAAATAAACTCAGTGTGTTTAAACCATGTAAAACTTTAAATAAACTCAGTGTGTTTAAACCATGTAAAACTTTAAATAAACTCAGTGTGTTTAAACCATGTAAAACTTTAAATAAACTCAGTGTGTTTAAACCATGTAAAACTTTAAATAAACTCAGTGTGTTTAAACCATGTAAAACTTTAAATAAACTCAGTGTGTTTAAACCAAGTAAAACTTTAAATAAACTCAGTGTGTTTAAACCATGTAAAACTTTAAATAAACTCAGTGTGTTTAAACCATGTAAAACTTTAAATAAACTCAGTGTTTTTATACCTGTAATACCTTAAATAAACTCAGTGTATTTAAACCAAGTAATACCTTAATAAACTCAGTGTATTTAAACTATAAAATACCTTGATAAACTCAGTGTATTTAAACCAAGTAATACCTTAATAAACTCAGTGTATTTAAACTATAAAATACCTTGATAAACTCAGTGTATTTAAACCAAGTAATACCTTAATAAACTCAGTGTATTTAAACTATAAAATACCTTGATAAACTCAGTGTATTTAAACCATGTAAAACCTTAATAAACTCAGTGTATTTAAACTATAAAATACCTTAAATAAACTCAGTGTATTTAAACCATGTAAAACCTTAAATAAACTCAGTGTTTTTATACCATGTAATACCTTAAATAAACTCAGTGTATTTAAACCATGTAACACTTTAAATAAACTCAGTGTATTTAAACCATGTAATACCTTGATAAACTCAGTGTATTTAAACCAAGTAATACCTTAATAAACTCAGTGTATTTAAACTATAAAATACCTTGATAAACTCAGTGTATTTAAACCAAGTAATACCTTAATAAACTCAGTGTATTTAAACTATAAAATACCTTGATAAACTCAGTGTATTTAAACCATGTAAAACCTTAATAAACTCAGTGTATTTAAACTATAAAATACCTTAAATAAACTCAGTGTATTTAAACCATGTAAAACCTTAAATAAACTCAGTGTTTTTATACCATGTAATACCTTAAATAAACTCAGTGTATTTAAACCATGTAACACTTTAAATAAACTCAGTGTATTTAAACCATGTAATACCTTGATAAACTCAGTGTATTTAAACTATAAAATACCTTGATAAACTCAGTGTATTTAAACCAAGTAATACCTTAATAAACTCAGTGTATTTAAACTATAAAATACCTTGATAAACTCAGTGTATTTAAACCAAGTAATACCTTAATAAACTCAGTGTATTTAAACTATAAAATACCTTAATAAACTCAGTGTATTTAAACCAAGTAATACCTTAATAAACTCAGTGTATTTAAACTATAAAATACCTTGATAAACTCAGTGTATTTAAACCAAGTAATACCTTAATAAACTCAGTGTATTTAAACTATAAAATACCTTGATAAACTCAGTGTATTTAAACCAAGTAATACCTTAATAAACTCAGTGTATTTAAACTATAAAATACCTTGATAAACTCAGTGTATTTAAACCAAGTAATACCTTAATAAACTCAGTGTATTTAAACTATAAAATACCTTGATAAACTCAGTGTATTTAAACCAAGTAATACCTTAATAAACTCAGTGTATTTAAACTATAAAATACCTTAAATAAACTCAGTGTATTTAAACCATGTAAAACCTTAAATAAACTCAGTGTTTTTATACCATGTAATACCTTAAATAAACTCAGTGTATTTAAACCATGCAATACCTTGATAAACTCAGTGTATTTAAACCAAGTAATACCTTAATAAACTCAGTGTATTTAAAGTATAAAATACCTTGATAAACTCAGTGTATTTAAACCATGTAATACCTTAATAAACTCAGTGTATTTAAACTATAAAATACCTTAATAAACTCAGTGTATTTAAACCATATAATACCTTAATAAACTCAGTGTATTTAAACCATATAATACCTTAATAAACTCAGTGTATTTAAACCATATAATACCTATATATAAACATTGTGATACTCGTGCCTGTTTTTATTTACCTTTTATTAAGATAATATTTTATGTGTTTTATCCAGTCCTTTAGGTTCTATATCCAGTTATTATCCATATATTGCATGTATATGAGAAAGACACCAGAACGATTATAATTTAATTATATGGAAATATTTTACTATCTATCTTTTATTCTTTTAGGAGTGCATATTTAATGTATGACTATGATGAATGATGAATAATTTCATATAAGAATATGAAGTATGACTATGAAGTATGATGAATAATTTCATATAAGAATATGAAGTATGACTATGAAGTATGATCAATAACTTCATATAGGAATATGAAATATGACAAGGAGTATGAATTATGAGTGGTGTATGATCTTTAATAAGTATAGTGAATGTCTAATATATATAGTAGGTATTATCACTAGGAATCTTTATCAACTATTTCAAATTATTTAACACACTGTAAATAAATTTTCGAAGTATTTTCTCCGTCTGAACTTTTGTGGTCAGATCACTCAGGATTATCTCTATGGAGGTCACCAGTGAGGTTGACCTCCCAGTTGACCTCATCTGTCTGAGGTCAATAAAGACTATACATCGAAAGCTGTTTTTATTCCCGAGAAAATTTGTAGTATAATGGAAACAGTGTAATTAAAAAAAATTAGTTTACGTGAAAATTGTTTCAGCAATCTTGAATTGATTAAATAATTGAATATGAAGTAAATAATTAAGGGTGAATTATGATGAATTAAATACATTTAATTAAGGAAGAGTTGATCGATAGTGTGTAAAGACGATTTGATTCAACGTTAATGCAATCAATATAGATTTGTTAATATAGAAAATCACTTTAAAAAGAAAAATTAAGATTACATTAAATGTATTAAAATGCAACCAAATGATTGAATAAAATGCCATTACAAATAAATTATATAAAATGCAATTACAAATAATTTATACAAAATCAATTAAAAATAATTGACACCGAACCAAGTAGGGTAAGTTACGAATTATCGCTCAGTTTCACATCTTTGGTCATATGAGAAGAACGATATAATAATATATATTTTTCTTACTATATCGTTTTTTCTTATATGACCGAAAATGTGAAACCGACCGGTAATTTGTAACTTACCCTATATATGATGAAGACTTTTTTCTGTGATTAAGTCTTGTGGTCACACTAAAGGTGGCGTTGCAGTCTCTAGGGTCAAATTTACTGTATTAAGAAGACGATTTTATGGCCTGTGAAGAAACGTCTGCTGGAAGAGAGACGTCGCCTATGACTTCACTAAGTAACTGATTAGAGTGAAAAAGAGCTTATAAGTTCTATTTTGTGGTTAGGCAGTTATTTGGGCCCACCTCAAAATTAGTGAGGTATGATTTACCTGACCGGTAGGACTTCCGAATGCTGTTAATGAGTTAGTTAGAGAGGACATAAAATTAGTGTACCTGATTAATGATCTATTATTTTGAGAACTTTTATGAATGTTTTCTAACATTATTTACATTGTTTCCTAACATTATTCGGATGTTTGAAAACATTACTTTTTTTCATATAACAAGACAATGATGAATACAGCAAAAGGGTGTACCAACATTTATGAAAGATACTAGTATAACTCGAATGAACACGATATATTTTAAATAAAAATTGATCGAACAAATTACTCAACATTGCCGAATCTTTAAATCTATTTCTTTGGAAACCGGTTCTTATAGAAAAAACTTATAAAACTTATATATAAACTTAAAAACTTCTTTTTATATTATACATTTTATCTTTCCTATGATTAAAACTTTTAGAGATATATATGTTTCTTTCAGGATCTGTAATTAAAATAAATAAATAAATAGTTGATAATACACGATTAACAGAAGCTAAACATTAATTAACTTTAATTTAATTTATTCTAACAACTACTTAAAACAATAAAACCACTGATCAGGTATTTAACGATTTACAGGCAATAAAGCTTCAGGAAATACGTAGCTGGTAATTAGAACAATAGGTATTATTTACCTTGCTTTCTCAGGTCACTTGGACAACAGAAAGCTGTAAATGGAAACAATAGAGACTGACTAATCCTTATTTGTTACCTCCCTTTATCTTCTACGGTTGGAAGGTAACAGTCTGATACCGTGTCTTGACGCACTTATTCTTTCTCCAGCTGACCCACGTGGAAATTACACGGAATTGGAAAATTAAGAAATAAGTTCTGATCAACAAAAATCAACGTGCCTGTCGGTCATAAAGTTCAATTATGGAGAGTAAATTAGATGTAATAAATTATTAAAGTTGCAACATCCATTGAATATTAACCTTTTATCTGAACTAAGTTATATTTTAGCTCCACAGTTTATCTTCACTTCCCCACCTAAACTTCCCCCACCTTCACTTCCCCCTCTTTCACTTCCCCCACCTACACCTACAAACCACCCACTGCTATATAGAAAGTGACATACACTAACACAAACTATTGTATTAATATATAAATCATACTCTGGAATTTCAATTCATCTTTCAAAATAAATCTTAAATTTTTGATTGAAAAAAATTTAGGTTGATAAAAACCAAATTTCATAGGAAAAATTTAATTCTGTTCATTTTAATGACTACAACCGTAAGACCCAAATTGAAGTCACCTCCGTGTTCGATTTCTGACACGTGGGCGATGGTTTCCAAGGGCAATAAAAACTTCCAATACGGATGTAAGACAAACTCTAAAGGTGCTAATGGTTCATTTGGGAATATCTAATTGTAATTAGGAGGAAGTGGTTACTGATTTAACACAGGAACAGTCAATTTGACTGCTTCTTACTTTCCAAGCTTTTCTATCTCATAAATTATTATTTTAATTTTAATTTATGGAGCACTAACTCCTTCTATTATTTCTACTAATAATGAATTCCTACTAATAATGAATTTTGAGATATAAATGATTGAGAAGTAAAAAACAGTCACATTGACTGCTTGGTAACTCTTGTGCTAATTCGGGTTAAAATAATTAGCGGAAATGAATTTTCCGGAAAATTAGAAACGACAATAATAGAAATGTTTGCCTCAGTTTTCACTCTGGTTGGATGAGTTAAATAGCATCTACTATACAGTGACTAAGTCCCTCCTTCCAGTCATCTCAGTCTCTACTTAACTCATTAATCCACAGCTAGTGGAGTGACGTAAGTTAGTTTCCAGGGAAGAGATTTGACAGAAAGTGACTAGGTACGTCTGGCAGACAAATTGCAACCATCAGTCTTATGCACGACAACAGAGGCAAACTGCAGGAACTGGCTGCAGATGGTGTGTGTATCTGCATCTGCAGAAGGTGTGATTTCCTGCAGCAGAAGGTGTTAGTATCTGCAGCAGAAGCTGTAATCTCCTGCAGCAGAAAGTGTAAATCATAATCTTCAGTCAATGATATTTAATTATTCGTATTTAAGTTATTAATAGCGAGTATAGTGTTTATCATATTTAATTATTAAATTACCGATTAATCAAATATTATGACTAGTATATCAATATATCAGATAAAAGATTTATCCACGTCATATTATTTATATGTCAACCATATTTCAAATGAAAAAAAAAATATTATTCGCTATGTAGGTGATTTAAATAAAATTATAAATTAGATAAATAAGTTCAGTAAATGTACTTATTACAATATTCATGATGTTATTTAGTAGGTTTAATACCATTATTAATAATTAAAAATATAGACACTTGTTGAGAGACGTCAGAATGAACATTCATGATATTTATCACTGCCTTTAATTAATTTTAATATATTCATTTATTATTCCATCTTATAGAGCGTTGAACCGTTCAATGGAAGATCAGAGTAATGTAAATTAAATCGAATCATATGTATGTATAAATAAATAAATAATGTGAATAAAAGGTTTGATATCTTCTAGATCATTAATTTAAACATCTATAATCATAATCTGAAAAATGATTCTATAAGTACTATTTTATTTTACACATAATATAGTAACAATTGAAGTGTTTTATATATAATTATGATATCATAACTACATAGTTAAAAAAGAACGAAGGGCTTATAGTAGTTATTTGTGTATGAAAATAAAATAAAAGTGTATCTGTAATGATTTTATGACAATTTACTAATTTCACACTTAAAAAAATAAAATTGACTATTTTAATGTTTGTGGATTTTTAAAATTATTCTGGGTACACGACGATGAATTTGTGACATTTGAAATAATAAGAAAAATGTGATTTGTGAAATTACATAGACTCTTTTCTCTGATAGCACCTACAATAACAAATGAGTCTGTATAGTTTTATTTTAATCACCTTCATAATTCCTTTAGAAACATCGATTGAGTCTGCAATGTCCAAATAGCATAGTGCGACTATAGCTCACCACAGATACCATCACAAACATCACTCCTCACTCCGATATTGCAGTGTGTAGATGTTAGTCATCCGTCATAAGTGACAAAACAGCTTCCTATGGACGCTAAATGACAGAGAAATGACAGCTCATATCGCACTCTGATTAGCAGTCTCGTTAATGAATGGCTTCTCTTCAAATTCTGTCACTGGCTATCTAAACTGGACGAGAAAAATGGTAAGGAAATGAGTTGACGCTGTTTGCAGGTATTCTTTTGTTTTACTGTGTCACATGGTACGAATATTAATGCACTATAGTATTACAACTATATTGTATAGTACATCTAGTAGGATTCCTCTATAGTGAACTTAAACTAGTTCACTATAGAGATAGACAACTATATTGTATAGTACAGCTAGTAGGACTCCTCTATAGTGAACTTAAACTAGTTCACTATAGAGATAGACAACTATATTGTATAGTACAGCTAGTAGGACTCCTCTATAGTGAACTTCAACTAGTTCACTATAGAGAGAGACAACTATATTGTATAGTACAGCTAGTAGGATTCCTCTATAGTGAACTTCAACTAGTTCACTATAGAGAGAGACAACTATATTGTATAGTACAGCTAGTAGGACTCCTCTATAGTGAACTTAAACTAGTTCACTATAGAGAGAGACAACTATATTGTATAGTACAGCTAGTAGGACTCCTCTATAGTGAACTTCAACTAGTTCACTATAGAGAGAGACAACTATATTGTATAGTACACCTAGTAGGATTCCTCTATAGTGAACTTCAACTAGTTCACTATAGAGAGAGACAACTATATTGTATAGTACAGCTAGTAGGATTCCTCTATAGTGAACTTCAACTAGTACACTATAGAGAGAGACAACTATATTGTATAGTACAGCTAGTAGGATTCCTCTATAGTGAACTTCAACTAATTCACTATAGAGAGACACAACTATATTGTATAGTACAGCTAGTAGGATTCCTCTATAGTGAACTTCAACTAGTACACTATAGAGAGAGACAACTATATTGTATAGTACACCTAGTAGGATTCCTCTATAGTGAACTTCAACTAGTTCACTATAGAGAGAGACAACTATATTGTATAGTACAGCTAGTAGGATTCCTCTATAGTGAACTTCAACTAGTACACTATAGAGAGAGACAACTATATTGTATAGTACAGCTAGTAGGATTCCTCTATAGTGAACTTCAACTAATTCACTATAGAGAGACACAACTATATTGTATAGTACAGCTAGTAGGATTCCTCTATAGTGAACTTCAACTAGTTCACTATAGAGAGAGACAACTATATTGTATAGTACAGCTAGTAGGATTCCTCTATAGTGAACTTCAACTAATTCACTATAGAGAGACACAACTATATTGTATAGTACAGCTAGTAGGATTCCTCTATAGTGAACTTCAACTAGTACACTATAGAGAGAGACAACTATATTGTATAGTACACCTAGTAGGATTCCTCTATAGTGAACTTCAACTAGTTCACTATAGAGAGAGACAACTATATTGTATAGTACACCTAGTAGGATTCCTCTATAGTGAACTTCAACTAGTTCACTATAGAGAGAGACAACTATATTGTATAGTACAGCTAGTAGGATTCCTCTATAGTGAACTTCAACTAGTACACTATAGAGAGAGACAACTATATTGTATAGTACAGCTAGTAGGATTCCTCTATAGTGAACTTCAACTAATTCACTATAGAGAGACACAACTATATTGTATAGTACAGCTAGTAGGATTCCTCTATAGTGAACTTCAACTAGTACACTATAGAGAGAGACAACTATATTGTATAGTACACCTAGTAGGATTCCTCTATAGTGAACTTCAACTAGTTCACTATAGAGAGAGACAACTATATTGTATAGTACAGCTAGTAGGATTCCTCTATAGTGAACTTCAACTAGTACACTATAGAGAGAGACAACTATATTGTATAGTACAGCTAGTAGGATTCCTCTATAGTGAACTTCAACTAATTCACTATAGAGAGACACAACTATATTGTATAGTACAGCTAGTAGGATTCCTCTATAGTGAACTTCAACTAGTACACTATAGAGAGAGACAACTATATTGTATAGTACACCTAGTAGGATTCCTCTATAGTGAACTTCAACTAGTTCACTATAGAGAGAGACAACTATATTGTATAGTACAGCTAGTAGGATTCCTCTATAGTGAACTTCAACTAGTACACTATAGAGAGAGACAACTATATTGTATAGTACACCTAGTAGGATTCCTCTATAGTGAACTTCAACTAGTTCACTATAGAGAGAGACAACTATATTGTATAGTACAGCTAGTAGGACTCCTCTATAGTGAACTTCAACTAGTTCACTATAGGAAGAGACAACTATATTGTATAGTACAGCTAGTAGGACTCCTCTATAGTGAACTTCAACTAGTTCACTATAGAGAGTTTACTCTACTATAGAGGGGAATAATTATCACAGTATCCCTTTAATTTTTATTAATAATTCAATGTTAATACAGTATGATAATGGTAATTGTGTTTTCAAATATAGTAGATTTTGAGTAACTGAATTTATTTGAAAATTGTATTGCAAATTTTCATTCGAAAAGAATATAACAGCTGATCGTCTGTTCTTATTTAATCGATGATAATAATACAAAAAACTTATAGCGGATGTATCGCCTTTCGTCGGACATTCCGCGAAGATAACTTTTGAATATTTTACGAATAAACTTACGATCCATATTTACCGTAATGGACACTGATAGATTATCCTTCGATTATATATTTCCTTACTGGATGTATATTGAACATATGTTTCTAATTATAGTTAATTCTAAATTGGTTGATATTAGTTGCAACTTAGTCGTTTATGTGATAATTTTAAAATTAAATCTTGAAACAGTAATTACAAAAATGATTATCAATAATCATTCATATAAACTATTAATGATAATATATAATAAAATAAAAGATAGTCATGTATTAAAAATATATCATTCAAGGTCCTTACTTTATTCTTGCTTAATATCTTCGAAGAGAATACCAACTGTAATCTGACAAAATGCCAACGAAGATCTTACTAAAAAATATTATCCATCGTCAATATATTAATTAGTGAAACAATGTTACAAATTCTCGATATGAGTATGTAGAACGATTTACAAATATAACATAATTTTTTAAGATAAAAACGCATATTTGAATAGCTATAAATAAATGTAATTATATTACATACATACAATTATTAAAAGTGTGCAGAAAAAATAAACAAGCTAATAAAATTCATTAATTGCATGTATTAAATAAAATATATCCAAATCCAAATATAGGGTAAAGCTTCAATTTCCAGATGTGAATTAATATATTATTATTAAAAGCCGGATTAAAATATGAGAATTAAAATATTTACATGCATAATTTATTTTTGATTTTAACCTATTCATATGTTTTCAATCTATGTATATATATTATATATTGGATATATGTTTATATAATACATGCAAACACTGAATTTAATTATCTTATTTATTTAACTTAAATTAATTATTTAAACTTATTACATTGTTTGTTTAAATTTAATTAGCTAGGTTTTAATTATATAGTGTTACATGACTTTTCATCACATTAAAATTCAACAGAAAACCGTAATATGATGAGTAAACATCTAATTTAAATTTAATTACTATTGATTAGTACTGACTAGCATAATATAAACATTACCGTTAGATCTAAATAATTTATTCAGATTCATTTACATTGATGTTATATGTAATTACATAAGAACTGTCTATAAATAGACTAATTAAATTGTCACTGCTACAAATTAACATGTTTCAAATACATATTTAACACACATGTAACTATTATTTCTTATACCTATAATTATCATAATATCGTATTTTGTAATTTTGTAAGAGATAGATTTTGAAATTAGTTACCGGATGTGGTCAATTGATACAATAAAAATTTGACCTTTTTTGGGGATTTTTTTTTCAAAACATGACCATAAAAAAATTTGTAGATATCTTTTTTTAGGTATTTGTACGATCAAAAATATGTATTTTGGATACCTATGTGACCTACGATATTATAGAGAGCTTAACATTTTTAAAGTGTATTTCTTATTTCAAAATTAAGTTTTATATACTTTTAATATTTGATTTTAAATATTTTTAAAATTTAATTTTACATACTTTTAAAATTTAATTTTATATACTTTTAAAATTTAATTTTATATACTTCTAAAATTCAAATCTATATTTACTTTTCATATTTAATTTTATATACTTTTAATATATAATTGAATATACTTTTCAAATTCAATTTTGTAAACCTTCAATCTCACTATTATATACTTTTAATTTTAAAATTTTAATTAAATTTACTTTCAATTCCTTAGACAATAATTGACTAAAGTAAACTATACTGAATAAAAGGTGTACTATGTTCATTATACCTTTATCCACTGTTTACTTAGTACATCTATCACAATATCGCTGCTAAAGTACTAATAACCCGTGAAACAGCCATAGTAGAGATGATGATGGAGAAGCATCTCGACTGAAGAGATCACCAGACACCGGGTTCATCTCTTTGACTTATTGGTCGCTCTGATATAGATTGATCAGCTGCCTCTTTGGTAAGTCGTTTGTAACTACCGTCCTTAATGTGCTACCTGAAGTTATTATTTTTTAAATTGAGATCAGATTTTAATGTATATGGTTAAGAATATTTTATCTAATATCAGTTTTTCACAAAGTGGTAGAAAAAACTGTAAAATACTTTAAATAATATAAATGAAAATTTAGCCATTTAGAAATAGAAGTAAAGGGTTATATAGGAAGGGAAATGATAATTGTAATTGACATTGAAGATAATTATATATCACATTACAAAGTAAAAATAAAATTTCTACTATGTGTTACGTGTATTACAATATATATATATGTAAATTATGGATAATTTTTTTAACTTGAGTATTTAATATTTAATTGTTTAATTACTATGTGTTCTGAATAAATGTGTACAGTGTTCAATACATAATTATTACTTAATTGTTAATACTCAATTATTGGTTATTTTCAGAGCATTCATAGGAAATGTAGGAGTAGGGTAAGTTACGAATTATCGGTCAGTTCCACTACTTCGGTCATTTAAGAATAAAGTATATAATAATTAAAATGTATTTTTTATTTTACTTCGTATCCATGATACCTGCAGGCAGCATGGATACAAACTAAAATATATACAGAGTAAAAATAGTATTACATAGTTTTTTCTTATATGACCGAAGATGTGAAACTGACCAATAATTCATAACTTAGCCTATTCTAGAAGCTAAAATACTACTAGTAAAATTAGAGAGTTTAATAACAATAATCTATGAATGCTCTTTAAGATGAATAAAACCATTAATAACTCTAGATAAACTGAAAGTGAACGCATATTGCAGACTGCACGGTAGCAGATCAACAGCCTAATTAGTTGGAAATAAATGCTCCATTTTTCCGCCCGTTGTTCAGATGGTTTCTCCCCATTCTTCGCCTATATCTCTCTCCACAGAATAATTTCTCTCGGACAATTTATCCTGGGGGAGCGAAAACAATAACAAATCAGGATCTTTCACGCAACACTCATCGTGAACTCAATAATGCAGAGGATGGACTCCAGAGAAAAAAGAGAGACGGGAGATGGATTGGTGCTGGGAGAGGGTGTGAAGATGTGGACCGCTGGACCAGAGGGTCCTTAGAAAGGTTCCAGACCAGCACTGGTTCAAGATGAACACAAATATGTTTAAAATCTAATGAGTGATATGATATCATTTGATTTAATGTAGTAGTGAAGGTGAATGGGTTAATGAAAGTGTAAAAATTAAAAGGGTTACTTTCACACAAAATTTATGGGAATTCCCACGAATATATGGGAATTCTCACGAATTTATGGAAATTCCCACAAATTTTCGTAAACTCACACAAATTTATGGAAATTCCCACAAATTTTCGTAAACTCACACAAATTTATGGAAATGCCCAAAGAATTATTTAAATTCCCACGAATTCATGTGAATGCCCACAAATTTATGGAAACTCCCACAAATTCAAGTAAGCGTACTTTCTAAACAATTAAGAGGAGAAACTATCGATCGTCTTCTCACCAGCCATGATGAATAGGCAGAAACTATCCCCATGTACAACAGCCACCCCTTTCTGTAGACTGAAAATCCACCCCTTTTTGATCTCTGAAGCTTCTACCCCTCACGCGAAAGCTAACTTAGGGATATTTCTTTCATTTGGAGTTATCTTAGGATAGCTTACATGACAGTGAAGATGCTTCTAATGGATTTTTAAATGCACCACTAATCTCGGAAGTCATCCCTAATGCATTCTGAAGACTCCCTAAGTAAACCTTTACTATGAATAATGACTTGCTACAGGAAAAACAATAAAATCTTACTGTAAAACTACGTATCATATAATTAAAAAATATAATAATTGCACCAACTACATTTTATTGAAAGTATTTTTTTATAAATATAATATAGGTTTTAATAATCTTAACTGTATGCTTCCATTTGTAAAACTTTAAAAATATTGAAACACTTCTTGTCCGTGCCCTCAGATTTAGCTAAAGTTATTAATTGAATAATTATGATAAAATTGTAGCATATAGACTCATAGGGTATGAATATTTAATGACAGAGGTTTTAAAGAGCTCATTAAAAACTAGCACTTTTGAATTTAAATGATTTATAATTTATTAAGATAAGAATTAGTATTCATGTTAACACCTGGGAACATTTTTTACCTAATTTTTGAAAATTTTCTTTATGTTACAAACAGACAGACAAATAATGGTAAGAAAATTATTTATATTGGGGGGATGGATGAATGTATACTATATATATTATATAACCAAGAATGTATTTAATGTATATCTATATTATATACCTTTCTTCTCAATTACTGTATCGATAATCGAACTACTGACTTCCAGATTAGAACCCATCTGTGCATGTGTACCTGGACACTACAGGTGTCAAAGTAGAACCCCCAGTGAGTGCTGTTCTGGTGGTCCTAGAACCGTCTACCGATTTGAATTCTTGAATTTTTGAATATGAAAGTAATTTTAAAAAATAATATGATTATGATTAAAATGATAATAGATTATATTAAAGAAAGTTGAAGAAATTTTGACGCATCAAATGTTCAAACATTTTTAGCATGTTTCAAACATTTTGAACATTTTTCAACCATTTTTATCATGTTTCAACCATTTTGAACATGTTTCAACCTTTTTGAACATGTTTCAACCATTTTGAAAATGTTTCAACCATTTTGAACATGTTTCAACAATTTTGAACATGTTTCAAACATTTTGAACATGTTTCAACAATTTTGAACATGTTTCAAGCCTTTTGAACATGTTTCAACCATTTTGAACAGGTTTCAACCATTTTGAACATGTTTCAACAATTTTGAACATGTTACAAACATTTTGAATATGTTCCAAACATTTTGAACATGATTGAAACATTTTGAACATGTTTCAACCATTTTGAACATGTTACAAACATTTTGAATATGTTCCAAACATTTTGAATATGTACCAAACATTTTGAACATGTTTCAAACATTTTGAACAATCTTAAAACGTTTCTTTATGTATTTCAGACATTTATCAATATGTTTCAAACGTTTTCCAATCATATTTCCATGCATGACAAACATTATTTTGTTAATCCCTGCAGTACTAATATCTCTACATCTTTGCCGTTACAATGAATGATTCAAGCGTCAAAACTAATTATATTTGTGTGTCGTCACCAGATGTCGCTAGATAATTAACTTCTTGCTCAGGTTTGAGATTTCATTACATCAGAATTTCTAGATAATGAAACTGATGTGTAATATATACGAATATGTATACTACGTAATATATATACTATATAAAATATGATATTACTCTAGCTAACGTGTGATAAATATATTTTATTTCTTGGGTTTTAATCAAATAAAAAATTGTATGATTTAGAATTATAGTTGTTCATTGTGCACTGTATTATAAAGATAAAATTTATGCATATAAAATAATAATATATGAATAATATAAAAAAATAACAATTTATAGCATTACTTGTATTATGATAAATCGTTTGGTTTTGCCTTAAGCTATATTTATTGAAATGTAAAATAACCAATTTTATTTATTATTATCGATAATCAGTCAAATTTAATATCCATTTTATTCTTCCTAATATTAAGAATTACTTCTTATTATATTTACCCATAACGCTGTTTTTTTTCCTATACCGAGTTTACACACAAACAAACATGTGCAAAAAGCACCTTTTTTTCGCATATGCGTTCTTTCAGTTCCTGTGCGTGTGTACGTGTGTGCATATTGACAAAAGCAGCCCAGTACACACATACATGGCCCCATCATTAATAATCCCAACTCTGGCAGACGCTTCCAACTCTAAGGAAAGTGTCTCATGCTACCGTTAATACCGCCCCTATGCAGTCTCAGCTTAAGGGTTATATTAGCGGCAGTGGCGCGGCAGTGTTCCCCTTCCCAGATCTACCGAGCGTATCTGTCCGCCGCTCAGAACTTTCATTAATCTTAGCGCGAGAGCGAGAGAGAGAGACAGAGAGCTAGCGAGATCCAATCCTTTGGCTTGCCGGCAGTGACAACTAGACACTACTAGTTCTGTTCGGTAGGACTAGGGACACTCATAGTATTCGGAAAGTGAATTTCAATATAGATCAATCATAAATTTCAAAGATAATATGCATGATTCATGACCTGTATTCCCACTATCCGACTACTGTTAGTTTCATAGTAGATCCAATTTTTAATAATAAATGAATAACATGAATCTACGTTATTTCGACCGTTACGCAATTTCGAACATTTATTTTACTATAAATATAATACCAGTTTGAATTTTAAGTTAATTTTTCTAACACTTATAAATTAATGAAGAAAGATTTTTATTCAGTAATTCACCAGTGAGTTGGTGTACGGCAATATGTAACTTACCCTAATCAACTCTTAACGAAATATATTGACTGGAATTATTCATCAATATTCATTTTATAAGAGATATGAGTATGTTAATTGTATATGAGTTTGTGAATAGGATATGAGTAAATGAACATGAGTATGTGAATATGATATGAGTATATGAACATGAGTATGTGAATATGATATGAGTATATGAACATGAGTATGTGAATAGGATATGAGTAAATGAACATGAGTATGTGAATAGGATATGAGTAAATAAATGAACATGAGTATGTGAATAAGATATGAGTATATGAAGATGAGTTTGTGAATATGAACATGAGTATATGAACATGAGTATGTGGATAGGATATGAGTATATGAAGATGAGTCTGTGAATATGACATGAGTATGTTAATGATATATAAGTATGTAAATATGATATGAGTATATGAACATGAGTACATGAATGTGATGAGTATGTGACTATGTGTAAAATAACACATGTGAATGAAAGTGAAGGGAATACTCACAAGTGTGACAGTGACTTTGTTTTGCTTTGATAAATCGACTGATAAATAAATAAGAAAATCTTTGATGTTTGAACAGTTTTCAGTGTCTTTTCTGCTTTGAATAACTAAAAAATGAACTCTCAGTCATTTGAATTCAGTCCAATTTTGTCAACTGATATGACGAAGTAAAATATATCACATAACTTTAAATATTAAACTAACTATGGTAAGTTACTTATTCTCGAACCGTTACGTATTACCGTACAGTTACGAATTCCCGTACAGTTACATATTCCCGTACATCCCATTCACTAGTTAATTTGTGTTAAATAAAACTGATTCTTTATAAAAATAAGTGTTAAAACGATTAAAGTACCAATATAATTAAATTATAAATAATAAATGAACGGAATTGCATAATTGTCGGAACTACATAACTTACACTTGTTTGCTAGCTGATACTGACTAACTGAATGGTAATTTTTTTATACTGTCCATTGATATTTATTATTATATTATAGCTATTTTTTCAACTGAATCTCCATGAATACAGTTTTCTTCCATTCTCTTTTCTTCCATTAATTATCTAAGTTCATGGAAGATTAAAAGTGTTTCTATCCTCTTAATCCCAAGAAAAATGAATAAAGTGACTCATTTTGTACTCGAGAGAATATGAGCTTTTTGAGTCATAGTCTTTTTGGTGCGGATTAAAAAGACTGAAACTCTCATGTACAGTGGACCATTTTCGTTACAATGTTTTTCAGTGTTTTATATTCAGTTATTATAAGGTAGTTCGAAGAAATTAAAAGGTTTATTTTATCCACCAATAAGAATTATGGTAAAATCTATTTTCAAGTATTTTAATATAATATTTCTTGAAATTGAAAATTATAATACCAATAAAATAAATTAATCTTCATTATTCTGTTCTTTGTGGGATCTTATTTTAATTCATGTTGAGAAAATATATATTGATGTAATTTATTTTTGAATTAAATGAATAAATTTGAATAAATAAGTTTTTAACGGAAATTACATTAAGTTGAATACATAAACTTGAATAAATAAGTTTGAATGAATAATTTTGAACTAATAAATTTGAATAAATAAATTTGAATGAATAAATTTGGATGAATAAATATGTATATATAAATTTGATTAAAAAATCTGAATAAATAAATTTGAATAAATAAATTTGAATAAATAAATATGTATAAATAAATTTGAATAAATAAATTGAATAAATAAATTTGAATAAATAAATTTGAATAAATAAATTTTAATAAATAATTTTAATAAATAAATTTGAATACATAAATTTGAATAAATAAATTTGAATAAATAATTTGAATGAATAAATTTGAATAAATAAATTTGAATAAATAATTTTAATAAAAAAATTGAGTAAAAAAATGTGTTGTCAAAGAGTAAATAAAAGCTGAGAAATAGAAGTGAATTATTGAGTAATAATCATGTGAAATAATATGAGTCGATGAAATTATTTAATCGTGGCAACATAATTATCTTGATTGACATATTTTATTTCATCATGAGTAAAAAATCAAATAGTAAAAATGATTTACGAAAATGGGAGAATAAAATTATAAATAATTTTATTTAATCATTTCTTGAACATGGTAACAGTATATTCTAATCCATGCAGTAAAATAATGTATTATTATACGCTTGGTAAAGAGTATAACTTACATATAAATTGAACTCTTTATGTATAAAATTGTTATTATTGATAAAGTTCATAACTGTAAAATAATTAAATCATGTTCCATCTAACAATAAATAAATTCAATAATATCAAATTTGCCGAAAAGCTTGAATCCTTCTCACAACAATTTTTTCACAGAAAAATTTACCTCCAAAGAAAAAAAGATTTATCTAAACTCTTTCAAAACGAACAGTTATTTACCTGGTCACTCATTCATACTCCCTTCTACACATATTCCTTTGAATTAAGTTATTAAAGGAAAAAAAGAGGCAAATGAAGGTGTTAGATGGACAGCTGAGTGTCATAAGTACTTAAAAAACTGTCAGTGTTATGACTGATGTACTGAAGTGGTGAAAAGAGACTCTAGACTCAGTCGCTAAGTAGTCATGTTTTTATGATTTAATGAACATCGATACTTGTTAAGGAAATATTTACTTTAAATGATAGTTATTGATAATTGAATATATTCTAAAATGATTTGTAATATATTTATATTTTTGTGTGTATGTAATCGTAAGATTTAATGTAATATATATCGCATACATTATATAGTGATGGATATATTTGGTGAAATATAATTAATATTTTTGGTTTCGGAATTTCAATATTAATATTTGTTTTATTTATTCACATTTGGCCAAATGCAAATATAGTGGCAATATAACAATAATATTATTCTCTATATAAACATTATATTATCATTCAAAATCATTTATCATTAATCAGGTTTAATTCGATACTCTTCTTAAAAGTATATATAATATATATATTATATATAGATATAAATAATTAAAATATGTCGAAACTATATAGTTATTTTGAAATATATATGTATTTTAGATATAGTGAAACATCAGTTTAATAAATTAATATAAATGTATTTCTATACAATAACATTTAAGTATATTTAAACTGTATTTTAATGAAATTTATATATAAATATATTTCTATCAACTATATATCTTTTAAGCACATTGACATTATACATTTTCCGTATAAAATGCATGTTCGTAATTAAGCGAATAAGTTATTGTGTACAGCATTCCTATCTCTGTGAGTAGCATCACGCTGAGACATCATTAACTATGGGGAAATGTGAGCACAGACAGCTCCACATAGAGACAAAAACAACAACAACATGTGATCGCATGTGGTGGTCAGGGAGTGGATATATTTCTGTAGTGAAAATAAACAAAAAGATTATTTTTACATTTGTGCTTTGAAAAATATTTCATATTGCAGCTTATTATTAATTTTAATGAAATTATTATAAAAATCCACGGCTTTTGAAACGAATATTTCATTTACTTTATCAAATCATGAGTTCCATATTCAACATATCTTATAAATATATCGGATCAAGTGTAGTTTAAGGACCCCAGCTCAATCTGGGGTCCTTAAACTATACTTGGGTTATAGTTTGAAAATTTAGGGTCCTTAAAGTATCTTTATTTTCTCATAATGATTTTATTTACTTATACTGATTTTGTTTCATTATAATGATTATTAGATATTCATACGTCAGTTACTATTGTTTTACATTGGGTAACATTTTGTTATTATTTCCCAATATTGCTATCATTTTAACTAGATAGTTGTCTTTGCTTCATCTGTTCAATGGCCGGTAGTGGATCTTCACCAAGTAGAGGTAGAATTTCTGTTTGGAATGCTGCTCTGTTCATTTTTTTGTTGCTCTGTACACCGTAGTAGAAGAATTATTTCGATTGATTGCAGTCACGACATGCAGAATGCCGTAACATAGATACATTCAAAAACTCACTGGGGTCCTTAAACTACACTTGGGTTAACACTGGGGTCCTTAAACTACACTTGGGTAAATACTGGGGTCCTTAAACTACACTTGGGGTACTTATAGTTTCAAAATTTCGGGTCCTTAAAGTACACTTGATCCAATATATCTTTTAAATATCTATTTATTAATAGATACTTGTTGTAATAAATAGCTATTTAAATTCACACATGAAAAAGAAATGTTAAAACAATAGATAAATAATTTTGTCTATATAAATATCTTTAATTGTTGTCTATTTTTTACTCTCTCAAGTTACTTTATGTGTAAATGAAAATATCAACCTATTATTAAATTACTGTGTATATGTTATTTATTTATTACATATTTTAATAACATTGGGATATTTCTTAACATATGAATATGTTGAAGCGTTTGATTTCATGTAAACTATATCCTTTTTATTTTACAAATACTGAAGATAATTTTACTGTCAATTTGAGAATTCATTTACCATTAATTTAAAATTTAATAAAAAAACCATAATGACAGAATTAAAATATCAAAGTTACCCATCACTAATTTATTATATCCCATTTTCTATGAATATTTTCTGTCATAAACAGAACATAAGCATTCAAACAAGTATAAACGCGTTTAAACATATTTAAATGTAGAAAATAATTATTTCAACTCTTCATATATCAATTTTGAGCATGTTATGAACAATAAATCTATCAATTACAGTTTAAAATTAGTTGAAAATTAATGTTTAATTGCAGTGGCTGAAAATAATTTTCTATGAATATTATTGTTAGAAATCTTAAGCTTCCGTTTAAATTAAATTTAAATGAAGAATTAGAGATGAATATTTATCCTATATATCCTAAAACTTAATTTAGAGTGACCGGACGTTTCGTTACCGGACGTTTTGTTAACGGACATTTCGTTACTAGGACGTTTCGTTACTAGGACGTTCTGTTACCAGGACGTATCGTTACCAGGACGATCCGTTACCAGCTCTTTCGTTTTGTTTTAAGAAATGGAAACTACTTTTTTTTTAAATGGGTTGCCGTCTTCATTTTATACCAATCCCATACATTATTAATTTATACTACTTTAAAAATAATGTCTACTTTTTGAACATATTTTTAATTCGTTTGGTTATATATTGATTATAATCAGAGGTATTAAAATTAACAATCATCACTTAATACTTTTGATTAGAAAAGTTGGAAGTGAAAATACCATGGATACCAATCGATATAGAAGTTATATAACAATATTTTATAGTTCAATTTTCCTCACACGATCGCAAATGTGGTTCAGTCCGAGAACTCGGAGCTTGCTCTACTGCCTACATTGGGAAAAAAATTTGTTTTCACATTTCCGAAAAAATTTAACGATAGGGTAAAATTCAAATTAACAGATGTTACAAGTTACCGAATGAAAATAACTTAATGAAAAGAAACATAACCTTCCGCGATTTTGCGATATTAATAACTATTTTTGATCATATAGGAAAAGACTATATAATATAACATTTCAACTCTTTATTCTAATTCTTATATAGGTACTATTTTCTAATATGTTTGAAAATTTCTGGTAATTGGTTCAGCATAGGAGAAAAAAATTCAGTACATATTTGTAATTTATAATATATGAGATTGGTATATTTTTTAACTCATTTCAAATTTGAAAAATCTTTCGTAGCGATTCAGAACGAAAAATCTGGAAACGAATCGTCCTAGTAATGAAACGTACTAGTAACGAAACGTCCTAGTAACGAAACGTCCTAGTAACGAAACGTCCGGTAACGAAACGTCCGGTAACGAAACGTCCGGTAACGCAACGTCCGGAAACGAAACGTCAAGTAACGAAACGTCCGGAAACGAAACGTCCTTGTAACGAAACGTCCGGTAACGAAACGTCCGGGTACGAAACGTCCAGTAACGAAACGTCCTAGCACCTTAATTTAGAAAGAAAATTTACTTAAACATGTCATGTTACACAGAAATTATGATAAAAATAAATGAGTTTCCTAAATATGTTTCATTTCCATTCTCAATCAATATTATAAACTAAATGTAAATTTCAAAATTAATAAAGAAGAAAATCAACCCAAGAGCGGTTGGTATCCACTTTGTTTTGCTAGTCATGAACACTTCAAAGTTTCAAATTTTTATAAGAAAAACTGGCAGTGGTAAACATCAAAAAAAAATAAGAAATACCGAAGTTATATTTTCCTAACTTCATATTTTAACATTAATCAAAAAACTATGTAATAACTTTACCTGGTGCTTTTCTTATTTATTTTAGAATATCAAACTTGAGATCAAACTTTAGCTTTTCCTTTTTCATTTGCTATTTATTTAGTTTATCTATATCTGTCAGATTTCGTACAATAACTGCTTTAATCTCTGAAGAATTTATTAGCTAACTATAACACCATGATAAAATTTAACGTACATAGTTTTATATCAATTGGGGAAGTTTGATGATCCAAATTGTAGTTGGCAAAATTGACCAACTAGCGCTCGTTTGTGACAACGACATCATAAATTAAAAGAATGTATTTTACAGTTATCTATATAGACGCATTCATCTTCAAACGTTGATTTTTTTATTAAAAGTGTGTCATAATTGTAACTTGATCGCTAGAGAGGCTAAATGTACTAACGACAGAATATATATGTCATATTTTAAAAATATATTAAAAAAATTATATTTGATTTAGTAAAGATATAATCATTTCTACTTCTAACATTAGTGGCGTATTTGATTTTTAAAAAAATCTCACCTAGGGTGTTTTGAGGCTTTTCACAATAATTTTGAGAGCCTTTTGAAATGCTTCACCTGAAAAATAGCTGTAATAATGCAGATTGGAAATAACCTATACAATCTGAACTAAAAATTATAAAATCTGGCTAACGAAATTTTGGTCTAAATTATGACATCTAAAGTAAGTATTTGGAAATTAAAAATGCCTTATGCCAATTAAGTTACAGGTGAAATACATATTGTTATTCGTGGTATGGGTAAATCAATTGTATTAAGTGGTTTAACGTATGCTACATAACCAAAAGTCATATCTCTAACTTCAAAAGGAAACTAAATATGAATGACACGAAGAACAGTCAGAAAGGAAAGGGACTTCATGAACAGAGTGAAAAAGCTTATGAATGCAGAAAAGCTACTCCGTGAATACCTTCTTTTACCAAAGACAAAAAAGATACAAGAACCGGCGGATGCACTCACGGATGGAAGAGGAGAATGAAGAGGTGATAGTGAATGAAGCCTACGAGCCTACCTAACACAAAATGTAAGACCTCGTAGTTGAAGAGCATAACCCTAGCGCTATCCTATAAAACAGCAAATAGCGTTAAAAAACATGAAGACATCTTACATATAGAGAAACTAGATGCGAAAAAGGATCTGAAAGTAACGGTGCCCTGCATTCAGTTAACGTTAGACCACTGTAGGCAAATTACATTATTCTTATCATAAGAATCGGTGTTAGAGAAAGGGAAAAAAATCATATTTTACTGGATTGACTTTAATTAAAAAGTAGAATCTGCGATAAACTGAACATTTTCTCAAATCTTCCTCTATCTTAAAATTCTAATGTAAGACAAAAATATTATATTTGATATTTATTTCCATTTAGGTACTACATATTACACAGTGCTATTTTTTTCTTTCGATTGACTCTTTATTAGTAAATTATTTAGTACTAAAATGCTATTTATAGGCAATTTAAATTAGATGATTGATATATGTTTAAATAGGCAATAATAATTAAATGATTGAATATGTGTTTAAATAGGCAATATGAATTTAATGATTGAATATGTGTTTATCAATATAATATATAATAATCATGGGCGAAACTTGAATTTTAAATATACTAGTACTACACTGAGAAAAATACGAGTCAAATTGACTTAAAATTTTAGTTTTCTTTGTCCCGAAACCGGCTCAAAAATGTGAGTCAATTTGACTCATCCTAATATTTTACTCAAAAACAAGAGTCACATTGACTCCTAGTCACATTGACTCCTAGTCACATTGACTCCTAGTCACATTGACTCCTAGTCACATTGACTCCTAGTCAGAGTAAATAAAAAAAGACTCAAATATTGGAGTTTTGCTGTCTTGACTCAAACGATGAGTCAGGTTGACTCTCAATATTTTCTCAATTTAGTAATAGAAGTATTATTTATATGAATTAACTAATAGCTATCAGAAGATTTTAAAATTAATTGGTATAAAGAAAATGTTTTACTATATTCAGAACAGTGAATATATATGTATTTTCTATTTATTTCTTTATATTTAAACTAACATTTCAACATCTGTGTTTTAGACAATATTCAACAGCTGTTCATTGCATTGCTGATAGAAAATACAGAGTGACCCACAATAAAGTGTAACCAACTTAGAGAATTAAAGTAAATATCGTATTTAAAAGTAGTTAAAAAATGAGTTGAAGTGAATTTTAATTTTTTTGTATGTACCCATTCTACCACAGTCATTGCTTAAGATTGTACGTGTACGATATTTATATTAATTCAAACTTGGGTAAACTTTTTTGTGGAGTCACCCTGTATACATAAAAAAAAAATTATGTTATAGGTCAAATTATTTCTGAACTATTTCATCAAATCATTCATCTTATATCTTATAGTTACAGTATATTGTATATGTTCCAATTATTAAAAGATATAATTCAATATAATATAGTCTATATGACATGATATACTCTATAATTTATATGTACATAATAAATAATAGTTGTCTTGCTATACATTGAATGAGTTAATATAAGCCAAGTTTAATGTATTGTAAATACATATGTATTATTTTGTAACTGTATTAGGTAAAAGTGCATGATTTTAGAAAAATAATAAGTGTAAATTAAAAGGTAAATGTTTCATTAAATTTTATAACTTAGGACTTAGTGTTACTTTTTTGTTCAAATTATTATAATTTTATCAAAGAGAATCATTGGCTTAGATAACAATTAAAACGAATACTTGATATAAATATTTAATATTAAACTTTCTCTGAATTGTTTTCATTCATTTATAAAACTTATTATTTACACTCAGATTTTTTTGTGAAACCTTCAGCTGTTTGATGTTCCTGAGCAACAGCTGTTATTTTGATATACTCATGTGTTTGAAGAGCTTGAAAGTGTGCAATGCACTTTAGTGTCTCAGCATTTCAGTGCGGTGCACTTTGGTGTCTCATTATTGCAGTGCGATGTACTCTAGTGTCTTTTTATTTCAGTGCGATGCACTTGAAATAATTCAACAGAAATTATTCAAATTATATTAATGAAAGATAGCTAATTTGAGACACTAAAGTGCATTGCACTGAAACACTTCCAAGCTCTTATCACATGACTGTATCACAATTATGCACTTAAGTGTCACGTTTTGGTGACAAAATATAGAGGGTTAACGTACGTGGAACACCTTATGATGCTTCCGATTTATTTATTAGTGCAACATCAATAAGACTTATTTTTCACTGTTTAATTGATCTGCAGATAGTTATATATAATAACTATTTATAGATTTTAATAAAGTATTTTAACACGGATGATGTATCCATTTTAAAGGTCCCCTCCACTCTATTTTTTTTATTTCTCTATGCATTAGAACTAATGTTACTGGTTATAAAACTGCAAACCATTTTAAATTTGGTTCTACAGTTCTATTATAATATGTAATTTAAAAAAAATCCGTTCTTTTTCTACCCAATGAATTTCAAGCAGAGAAAAAATCTGATAGGCTGACTAGATCCAACAAATTCAAAACAATAACAAAGCTTATTCCAAGACAATGGATCCATATAAGGAATCCAAGTACCTAATTAAGAATTTCTTACAATTAGTTTTCATTTTTCATAACATTTTTCCGATCTAGAGAACTGTTATTTTTAAAACACTGTATTTGAATAGGTATATAGGAGACATACCTACTAAGTATTCGTACTTTTTCTTCTAATGAATCTTAGAAAGAGTGAAAATTGAGTGTTAATATTTCTAATATAATTAATTATAAACAGAATACTTGATTGATTGATTTCCTGCTAACTGTTATAGTTTATGTTACCTTAGCTCTACAAATTTAAAGAAATTCCAGATTATTTAATTTAGAGTGGGGAGGACCTTTAACGAAAAAACTTCACCATTACGGCATTATTGACAATTTAAATAAAAATTTGAATAGTTATCTGAGCAGCTGACGGCATTATGAATATTATTGAATACACTAACGATATTTTAAGACAATGAATATAGGTTTATACCTGGGATCGACATTAAGTCCAATTTTATTATACCTTTTTTGCAGACGATACAGTGTTTTATTGTAGGGATAAATGTTTAGATATCTTATTTTTCAATTGAAAATATTTATTAACAAGTTATTCAAATGGCTGGATATTAATTAATAAACTCACGCCAAACATTTCGAAAACTAAAATAATGATTTTGGATTCCCATTAGCAAATATGCAATATAAGCAGCAGCCCCTTATTTCTTAGTTTTAATGTACAATTCTCTAGCCTACTCCCTTTTTAACCAATCTATATAACAGTATATGGAAAATCTTTTAACTCGCTGCTCCAGTCATTGAGAACTATTTTAAACAGTATTTAAAATATTATATTGACTGTTAAGAGATTTCAATGGTAGGTTTTACTTGTAAAATCATGATTTATATAGGAATTTATATTTATTGAAATTTGATGTTTATTTTTGCAATGCTCCATATTTTAAAACTCCATACCAAATCAGATCAACTCATTTTAATGTAGCAAATTTTAGAATTAATGCACAAATAAATTTTATTATTTACAGCGTTATTCATCTTTTTACAGCATTCCTAAGAAAATTATATATTATTAAACTAGTGTACTTTCCCGTTCAAAATAACGAGTCATCATCAATACCAATTCATAACCTGTTAATAGAAAGCGAACACCAAACAAATAAACAAATAAACACACGAGGGAAATTATTAATATAGATAATTGTAAGCAATACCACTGCATCATCTTTTTTTTTTTTTTTTTAGTTTGGTATTTTGTGTCATGTTCTAATGCATGATGTGGTCAATATTTTAAATTTAAACACGTGTGTGAACTTGGTTTAAAAATCAACACTACTTTTTCTCAAAGTGCACTTAATATGTACAATTTTACATTTATTAAAAGTACACGTATAATTATTATACCTCGATTTCTATTATTTTTAAGAAAAACATGATATCTAGAAACATAGATACTATGTTTCTAGTATCTAGAAACTATATATTAAAATTGAGTTTACAACTATTAAAATTGATTAAGGGCGAAATGGTGAAATAACCAAAGAAAACTTTGATTTTATTCTAATTAAAAAAAGTGATACAGCATCACACCGAGAAATACTGAATCATCAGCCTGTGTGGTTAAAATAAATGATACAAATATTTAGTATTTCTGTGTGGCTAAGCTGGCACACCTGTATATTAAATATAACAGGTGTAAAACTGCACTAGTGATATCTATTAAAATTTAACAGGAGAATAAACACCTGTGTACTGATAGAGAGAACAATACATGGCAAAAAATGGCACGCTTTTGGACTTTATAAAATCGAGAATCTAGGTACAAAATCATGAACATATTTTAAATAGTAAAACTTTTTGTGTTAAAAGATTTCATCTTTAAATAGTACATGAATTATAGATTCAATTATTTCGGTATCAGCAAATTCATAAATGATTTAAAAGAATCTATATAAAAATCCTAAAATATCTATATATAGATCCTAAAATATCCTAAAATATCTATATAAAGTTTCTAAAACATAAATATTACAAATCACCTTTTACCTTTCCGATCACAAGTTGCAGATTAAGGTTGGTGGCACCGTTGGTGGTTCACAGAAGATATTTTATGCACCACACGAACCTCTCTAGAACCGAATTTGTTAATGAGTGGCCCACAAATTCGGATCTACAGGGTAGATGTAAGGCATGAAGAGGGATGTGCAGTTGATGTGTAGATTTGATGCATTGGCGTACTTTTGATGTGTAGATTTGATGCACTGTAGTACTCTTGATGTGTAAATTTGATGCACTGGCGTACTTTTGATGCATTAACACAGATTGGTAATAAATATCTCCATTTGTTCAATTATAAAAATCAGTTTCATCTAGGATAGTTATATCGAAAGTTAATAATTATTATTTCGTTATAATTTATTTATGGCAGCGTAGCAGTACCCGGACAGTGGGAGATACCATAAGTTATGATACATCAATTAGCCCCACTTTTCGAGTACTGCGATATCATAATAATAACCTAAATCAATTGTTTAAATATGAGTTTAAAAAATCAATTAATATTTCATTAGAAAATCAATTTCATCAAACAGAATAAATTTTTGTTTCTTTTAAATTTATTCTATAATAATATTGTAATCAACTTTAAATTAAAGATTTGGCGTGAGAAGAAGATACGATCTTGCTGGTGTACTTCTTGGTAGATTATAGTAGATAATTACTCCCCTAACCAAAAATAAGGAGATTCTACCCCCATTTTAGGTTGGGAAAGTCATGTATGATTTCTCTTCATCTGTAAAATAAATTAGGATGCAATATTAATGAAATGAAAAATTGGAAACATTGTTGTATTTCAGTCCTAATAAAAAAAATTAAATAAACAGAAAAAAGTAGATATTTAAAATAAAAATTTATTTGATTCGAAATTATTCTCAATTTGTAGAATGAATCATTTTAAAGGAGAAGAGTATAGTTTTGACACAATTTATCAAGCAATTTTAATATTTTAACAGTAATTTATTTTTAATGAAAATATATTGTTATTTTTTACCAGAAATAATAATATCAACCATTTATTGGAAAGAAATGAACATTGTCTTCAATAGTTTATGTTGATAATTGTATATAGTCAATGTTTGATAATTATTATTATTATTTATAAGACTTATACTTTTGTGAAGATACCAATCATCTTCCAGTATGTCCATAATCTAGCAGTCTTCTACTATGAAGTCTCTTGTAAGCTTCCTCTGACACAACTCTGAAACAGAAGAATACTATCAGAATTCTGTAAAAAAAATTAGCTATTAATGTAAAAAAACATTAAAGGGGCAGTTCAGTCAAAAATCAAACTATCGCCAAATTGGTCCTAAATCGATTTAGTATATTTATTTATGTAACATTAGAATATTCGTTGATTTTAGAAATGTTTATATAAAAAGTATATTGTAAATTAGTGGCGCCATCTGTGGACTGTGGTGGACCGCGTAACTATTCATTGTAGTACGTAAACAAAATGATAACCAGTCCCAGTCTTGAATCGGTTATTAACTTATGAAAATGGTGAAAAGAATTTGTGAAATTGAAAACTGTTCTTCGAATAAATTAAATTTAGTTTTGAAAAGAAAATATCTCTTCATAAATTAGCAGTTAATACTGTTGATAGAAAAATTGTTCACATGTTATCAGCTGTAAAATGTAAACAAATATTACAGAGTGGTGGCGCCATCTGTAGGAGGACGCAGGAACTAAATCGAATTTATAAAATATGATATATATCGCTTATTATATTTTTTTTCAACCGTTTAATTCTACAAGAATGCTTTATTCTTATTAAGTGATCGTTCAACATTAATATTATGAAAAAAAAAATTGACTGAACTGCCCCTTTAAGCTATAAAAAAATATAAATAAGAAATAAGATACATATTTGTAAAAAGTTTATTATTGAATTTAAGTTAGTGGTCCAAAAAATATGAATGTATATTAATTTTTAAATATTATTTTTTAAATTCATTTACCTTTATTTAGTTAATATTTAAACAAATATTATTTTATGGTTTGAAACTTGTTTCATTTTTTAGTATAAATATTTATATGTATTTTGAAATTTATTAAAGATATTTTTATTAATTTTTTTATTTATTTATTTAAGCTCACAAAATACATACAAATTGAAACTAAAGAATACACAATTCAAATAGAATACAAAATAAATGCAGCTAAGGTTCCAAGAAAGTTAAAACTTGTGAAACCTAAATTGAGTTTAAATTGAAAAAGATAGAACTGTAAATAAAATAGATTCAATTTTAAATTTAAAAAATTAAGATTAAATTTAGATTAAGTTGTCTAACAACATAATCTTCTAAGCTCCCATCATAACTTTCTCTTTCAGTATAATTATCATTAACCAACAGATTTTATTTATATTACAAAATCCATATTAACCTCGTCCTTGATATTGACTTTATTGACTATATTGATCATTAATAACACCAGTAGTTATTCATTGCGCAAATTAGGTACTTATTTTCACCATACATTAACTAGGTTTATTATGCATGTAACAGCACGCGCTCTACATTCATTAAACCAATTAAGTTTAGGTTTCTTTTGTAGCGACTATTCGTCTAATGACACCATGACTCTGCAAAAACTCTGTCATTTCCTTCATTAAATTGAGGTGAGTGAGTTTACTCAAAACTAAACCTATAAATGCTTTGAGAACAGCTGAACAATCAAATTTTAATAAAAGTTATATTTTGAATTAAAGTTTTAAATTATTGAAGAATGAAGATGGCGAAACGTAAAATAATAAATTATAATATCATTGAAAAGATCAGTTTTTTTTCTATTTGTTCATTAAATATAAAAATAATCAGAAAAAGGTTAGTATTTTAAATATGGAAGTTAAAAGGTGAATTTTATTTTTGTCCAATTCTTACCATAATTCTGGTGCATTATTCAAAATGTCGGTTAGAGTATTACCAATTACAACCCTTCAATTATATTTCGCACACCAATGTAGGAAATGCTTTGGTACTTAATTTAACGTTTCCTTACCTGTACCAAGCCAATTAATATCATTAGGTATACTTAAAAAGGTGCCACTTCCTCTCTATTCTCTCGATTACAGTCAGAGCCACATCCTCAAATACTCGAAACCTGTGAACAAAAATACACATAAAACACTTGTACATCATTAAATAATTAGCAACTATTAATCAATAGAAAAAACAGAAAGTGTAGATAGAACATGTTAGGATCTACCAGTAAATGATATCAATTAGAATACATATAGTTCGATTATATATTCATGTTTTTAATCGAAAACTATAGTCTTTAAAATAACAATATTCAGTAACCAATATCAGATTTTAAATTCCACATTTTTTAGCAATATAGTTTATAGATTAATTCTGTTACTTCTTTACTTTCATTATTTTAACAATTCAGTTTAACAAGTTTTAACTTTTATGAAACCTTAGCTGCATCTTCTGTATTTACATATAACGTGAACTAAAATAAAATAAAAGATTAAAGTTCCCTGCAATTTTGTGTACCTCTATAAGTGAGACTACAGCATAGCATGTTCAAAGTATATAGATCATATTACTCCGTGTTACTTTGTTATCGCAGTATAATTAGTTGCTCAGACCTGCTATCTGAACTTGAGATATAACTGTCACGAATTAAGTGTAGCTAATCTACCATAACCGGCGATAAACTCCTATAAAATAGCATGCAGTTCAGCAACAGCTTATACGCCATCAGCAAATTGAAGCGAATTTAGGGAAACTTCTTAAACTATCAATAAATAATTGATATATATTTGAATTATTCTTATTTTTATATTAAAAGGCCTCTTCAGGCTACGGGATAGAAATGAGTTCATTACATGATATTATAGATTCTAAGGTTCAGGATCAGTAATCTGCAAACCGCATAAAATTTGGTTCAGTATTTATTTTTTTAGATGCTTTTTAATACTCACTGCAAAACAATTGTAACTCCTCGAATTCAAATTTGAATTTCATATTAGGCCTTTGGGTAAGCTGTGAAGGAGTATATAAAAATAATTATATGTTATGGGGTTCATAGAGAAAAACTCATAGATATAAAACAAGAAAAAATTAAATGGAAGGGATCTTTCAAGAATAATTATCAAACATAATTAATAGAGAATTTCAGCATTACATTTTCTTATACTTTATTCTTATAATTTTTAATATCATAATATTTTAGTTCAAGCTGAATTTATCTATTCTATTATATTTAAAATATATCCTTTCCAAACAAATTATTTATTGTTTCAATCAATGCCCATCTTCATTTTGTTATAAAATTTGATTTTATAAATTTGTTACTTATATAGTAACAAGTATAGTAAATTAAATATTTGTTACTTATATAGTAACAAGTATAGTAAATTATATATTTGTTTTTTATATATTAACAAATATATAAATCAACACATTGCAATATCCGTTTTACTTCCGATTTGCAAATTTCAACAAAAAGAAAAAGAATGTACACCGTTTGTTTTGAATCACAGCTATAGGTAGGTAATAATGATTTAATATTAAATATTTAATAAATATAATATTAAATTCAATAAATATAAATATTAGGAATCAAAATCATAATATTATGAATTTAATATTAATATGTTTATATACCTAGGGTGAAGGTATATAACAGGAGAATCTTTAATTTATAATCAAAAAACAATTTACAACTTTAATTAAAGCTGGAACTGGAAATGCATTATTTGCTTATAAAATTCAAATTGAGAATCAAAACAAAGCGTGTCAAATCTTTTTCTTCATCGTCAGATTAGTGTTCCGTAATATTATTGTACACAGAAAAAACTTTCAAAGCATATAAAAATATATACTGAATGGAAATTTATGATATTTTCATATTAATGGTCCTAGACCTTAATTCTAAAATATTATGTAATAAACCCATATTTTAAGGTATAAATTTAAATTATTTTACTTTCTGCAATTGAACAAAAACTGGATTATTATATAGCTAACATAAACCACAATGTGGTAAAAATACACATTGTGGTTCTTTCACCACATGTAAGAAATCATAATAAAATATATTTAATATGAATTACTCGTGGTTAGTAGTAGTACATGGTAATATTGTTGATAATAGTAATTACATTGATATTTATTAATATAGTGGTAATATAGACATAAAAATTAGAGTTAATATTAAAATATGAAAAGTCATTGAAAAATAGAAATTTAATGATTAAAAACTGAACGACTTCAGTGAATTATAATTCAATCTTTGTTAAAAATAAATAAAGTTTTAATTTCTTAATATTTATACAATATTTTGATATATTATATATGAGTTACAAATCATTCTTATTATTTTTAATAATTGTAGAGGAACCTGAAAAACCAGTTTAATAATACATATAATATCTTAATATAATAAATATAAGTTGAAATACATATGATTTCTCTATAAGTAAAATAAATGATGTATAAAACATGATAGCAATGATATAAATTATTAGTGATGATTAGAAACGTTTAACATTAAGTAATAAGTCTTATATTACTGTTAAATACTAATTACTCAGGTTTATAAAATGGGAACAAACATGTTAAATGATAAAAAATGTTTAATTGTTTTTTTATTGACATTTAAGTTGAATATATCAATAGTTGATTAATAAAACTTGGATGACAATAAAAATGTTGTTTATTATATCTTCCTAATGAATTTAAATGATAATTTAATTGGATAAATTTTTGTACTTAGATTGATTAATTTTAGATTGATCATTAGTATCAATTAGAGTTTGAATGATATATATGATATAAGATTTTTTTTTTTCATGATTGATATATGCTTAATAACTTTTTTCATTCATATTTAAAACATCCATTAATTATGTCTATTATACATAACAAACTAGAATAATTAAGATAAGAATATTTAGATCATTTATTTTTCAACTGGTTGAAAAAACCTATAATGGATTCTTCCATCATTTTTGAAGTAATTTTTATCTTGCATAAATTTTAATCAAAGTTAAAAATAAAAAATAAATTGTTTTAAACTTTACTCTACTTAATTAATATCCAAATACTATTACTTACTAATCATACTATCAAAATGATTATAATAATATCAACGTATCGCGTGAGCATCCATCTTATCGGCGTACTTTACCGCGATGGCGCGGAAATTCTCCGCTACGAGATCCTATACGTGAACATTCGGAAAAAAATATCTAAACTATTTACAGTGGATTTTATAACATCCATTCAAAAGAGAAATATAATTAATTCACACGGGAATAGTTACGATTATTAATCATACTGTATAAAGTACATATTGAACAAGACTTGTTTGGAGATGGAAATGTGGCGGTGTGTAGCAACCCTCTCTTCATAGAAATAATAACTATAACTCAGAGTTATATCGACCAGAAGATAATGCTATAGCTATAGTGCCTTCGGTTGTGGAAAATAAGCCTAAATTACAAAATATAGAATAATTCACCATAATATGATAAATTGTCTATAATTCAATACGTGCTAACATTGAAAAAAATTAATTCCTATATTTTCAAAAATTTGTTGTCAAATACCAAAATCTAATTTCAAAAAAAGTATCAGAATTACTAAAGTTTTTAAAGTAAATAAATTAGTAAAATGTTGAAAAATCAACAGAAAAATACTTTAAATTGACTGTGCCATCAGAGACTAAAATCACTGTCCAGCCCTAAAAATTAACGAAGCTAATTATAACAAAGTTTCAAATTACCTACAAACATCGAAAGTGCGAACAATTCTAGGAATTGCTATCAATACTCTACGAACAGACGAACACGAACATTCAACCGTCATTCCAGACAACGCTCCCAAAAAGTAAATTAAATCGTCAGGCCCCATTCTGGTGACATCTGGCAGTTAACACCGCCTGAAAATTGATCGTATGAGGGAGGGTGAACGCCACCTCCCCCCCCCCCCCTCTCTCTCTCTACCCCCACCCACACGGTTGCTGACGAGATTGCGACGCCGAACGTTGCTGAGAAGAGCAGACAGAGGGGAAATAACACCCCCCCCACTCCATCCCCCACCCTGTTTCCAGGGGGAAAGGGACAGTTGGCAACACTGGTTATGACGTCACAGGCATTTGAAGAAATATGCGAAAAATCGATATCAGTGCACATAACCGTGGATTTTAAAATAATTTTATAATTAAGAGAAATGTTGAATAAATGTAAAAAGTTATAATTAATAAAATAGAATTATTTTCCATTGCACAATATTTCTATTAATCCTTCATTGTTTAAAAATAATGGTTGGTTAATTTCATAAAACAAATCCTTATGAAATAATTACCTATGTATAAAAAAATAAACATTAAATATCTAAATAATAACATATACTTTTCATCGAGACATTTTAATGGGAATCTTAACTGTTAGTATATTATAAAAATAAATTAACGTATTAATTATAAAACTAATATATATTACTTTAAATGATAAATAAATGCGGATATGAATTTATTTATGGCTATATTATTTATAGCCAATAAGTGAAAATGATATATATTGAGGAAAAGATATCAACCATTAGTTATTGCAACTTAATCACAATATACTATTCTAAAATTATTAATAAAATAGTATTGTAATGTTTTTATATTGCATAAAATATTATTTCCATTTAAAATACATTTAGGAGTAAATCAAACTAATTTGACATTCAAAATACAGACATTATTAGTGAAATGTCATTATTCAAAATATTCAACATAAAATGTCATTCCTCATTAAAAATAATACATTGTAAATATTGTCAAAATATTCATCATAAAAGTAATAAAATAACAAATAAATTAATCCTGAATTCTTAAGCAAAACAACCAAATAACAAAATGACCGAGAGAGGAAGTGTTGGTGGGAAGATTAGGTATGGGAACACATATTAATCTTCTATGGCCCCACCATAACTTCCTTTCTTGTATCAGACAAAAAATACACCAATTGCTATATTAATAGAGTTATTTGTTCAAGTAATTTAACTGTAATAAATCATTATTATTTAAGTAACCTGACAGGTAGCTATTACCATCAGTTACTTTATAAGGATTACCATCAGTTACTTTTATAGGGATTACCATCAGTTACTAGATAAAGAATACCATCAGTTACTTTATAAGGATTACCATCAGTTACTTTTATAGGGATTACCATCAGTTACTAGATAAAGAATACCATCAGTTACTTTATAAGGATTACCATCAGTTACTTTTATAGGGATTACCATCAGTTACTAGATAAAGAATACCATCAGTTACTTTATAAGGATTACCATCAGTTACTTTATAAGGATTACCATCAGTTACTTTTATAGGGATTACCATCAGTTACTTTTATAGGGATTACCATCAGTTACTTTATAAGGATTACCATCAGTTACTTTATAAGGATTACCATCAGTTACTTTATAAGGATTACCATCAGTTACTTTATAAGGATTACCATCAGTTACTTTATAAGGATTACCATCAGTTACTTTATAAGGATTACCATCAGTTACTTTATAAGGATTACCATCAGTTACTTTATAAGGATTACCATCAGTTACTTTATAAGGATTACCATCAGTTACTTTATAAGGATTACCATCAGTTATTTTATAAGGATTATCATCAGTTACTTTATAAGGATTACCATCAGTTACTTTATAAGGATTACCACCAGTTACTTTATAAGGATTACCATCAGTTACTTTATAAGGATTATCATCAGTTACTTTATAAGGATTACCATCAGTTACTTTATAAGGATTACCATCAGTTACTTTACAAGGATTACCATCAGTTACTAGATAAAGAATACCATCAGTTACTTTATAAGGATTACCATCAGTTACTTTATAAGGATTACCACCAGCTACTTTATAAGGATTACCATCAGTTACTTTATAAGGATTACCATCAGTTACTTTATAAAGATTACCATCAGTTACTTTATAAGGATTACCATCAGTTACTTTGATAAGGATTACCATCAGTTACTTTATCATAGGCAAACACAATTAAATAAATAAACGTATACGTATTTAACATGTTTAATTTCCTTTCTGACTGCTTCTTCCAGTCCCTTGTATTTAATTTCCTTTTGACGACAGCGATATGGCCTTTGGTTCCGAAGCAGACGTTTTATGTCGCCCTACTTAATTATTCTCTAAGTATGACTTTAATAATTTATATGTAATAAGCTAAAGAAAATAATGAATTTATCAGATTAAAATTTATTTTCAACTTACGTGTTGGAAAAAAAAAGATCTATTTGTTAATATTTAATATTAAAGTGATTTTAATTAGGAATTATATTTCAGAATTTAAAAATTTATTTGTTGATAAATAGTTTCACATATATTTCATTTATTTTAACGTCCGTATTAAACCATTTTAATATCATATAATAAGCCACATTATTCACAATAACAACCTGTATTTAATTTATTCGTATTTTCAATATAATAATTGTTATATCTTACTAATTAATTACCCATCACAGTCTATACTTATAGCTAAACAAAATAAAACTGATAAAGGAAATATATTCATATCTATTATATAGATATAACATGATAAGACAAAACTTTAAAACTGACAGTTTTCAAAATACATGTGATTTAATGTATATTTAAATTTATAAATCCATAATCATTATACATAAATGTTTTTCTAACATAAAGGGAAATAAGTAATTAAATGGAATTTACATCTATGCAATACAAGTATGTTTCCTCTCTGAAATTACTAAATAACAACCCAATTGAAACAAACATTCGTGATATATGAAATGGTAAATACTGCTTTTTATTACTTTGTTATCAGTGAAGGAAATATAAACTGTTTAACGATTCAAATAAACACAAACAGGATAGCGAATGCTGTTGAAAACAGTTGGTACTGCTTAGCATACTGCTTATAATTGAGATTGTGGAGAAACGGTAAACAAAACAGGTATTTGGAGTGACAATCTTGCATGGAATATATTGAAGATATATATATACCTGTTACACTAATAGTACATGTTTGAAAATGAAATGTTTTTTCCTGATGAAACGGGTTTCCTCTAAAGTCAGAAAACAATGTCTTTTAACATTGTTTAATGTTGAAACATTGTTTATTTTAGCTTAATAGATAAAAAAACAAATTCCAAATTAATAATGATTTAAAAATTCCACGAGTAATGTTAATCAGAAACACACGTAACTATAACAGATCAATGTACATAATTCAGCAAATAAATTTTCACCGACTGGTAGAGAACACTAAATCACCAATTGTAATTAATATAATAAGATATTGTAACTAGGGCATATTCTATGAATACATAGGGTGAACCAGGTATGTAGGTTTTAATTATAGATTAGTACACTATAACCATACTAAAGCAATACTATAATAAAACTATAACTGTAGGTTATAGTTAAAGATTGATACACCCTCACTATAACAATTAGAACTCATCATTCTCTCCAATTCATCCTCTCCAATCCATCCTCTTCAATTCATTCTCTTCAATCCATCCTCTCCAATTCATCCTCTCCAATTCATCCTCTCCAATTCATCCTCTCCAATCCATACTCTCCAATCCATACTCTCCAATCCATACTCTCCAATCCATACTCTCCAATCCATACTCTCCAATCCATACTCTCCAATCCATACTCTCCAATCCATACTCTCCAATCCATACTCTCCAATCCATCCTCTCCAATCCATCCTCTCCAATTCATCCTCTCCAATTCATCCTCTTCAATTCATCCTCTTCAATTCATCCTCTTCAATTCATCCTCTTCAATTCATCCTCTTCAATTCATCCTCTTCAATTCATCCTCTTCAATTCATCCTCTCCAATTCATCCTCTTCAATTCATCCTCTCCAATTCATCCTCTCCAATCCATCCTCTCCAATTCATCCTCTCCAATTCATCCTCTTCAATTCATCCTCTTCAATTCATCCTCTTCAATTCATCCTCTCCAATCCATCCTCTCCAATCCATCCTCTCCAATCCATCCTCTCCAATCCATCCTCTCCAATTCATCCTCTCAAATTCATCCTCTCCAATTCATCCTCTCCAATTCATCCTCTCCAATCCATCCTCTCCAATTCATCCTCTCCAATTCATGCTCTCCAATTCATCCTCTCCAATTCATGCTCTCCAATTCATCCTCTCCAATTCATCCTCTCCAATTCATCCTCTCCAATTCATCCTCTCCAATCCATCTTCTCCAATCCATCTTCTCCAATTCATCCTCTCCAATCCATACTCTCCAATCCATCCTCTCCAATTCATCCTCTCCAATTCATCCTCTCCAATTCATCCTCTCCAATTCATCCTCTCCAATCCATCCTCTCCAATCCATCCTCTCCATTTCATTCTCTCCAATCCATCTTCTCCAATCCATCTTCTCCAATCCATCCTCTCCAATCCATCCTCTCCAATCCATCCTCTCCAATCCATCCTCTCCAATCCATCCTCTCCATTTCATTCTCTCCAATTTATTCTCTCCAATCCATCCTCTCCAATCCTCTCTCTCTAATTCACTCACCAATCCTCTCTCCAACAGTGTCTGGTTAAGTGGGTTGCTTGGTGTCTCCAACCCATTAGTCAACCATTAAAGTCTTTACGACAGAATAAACATCGTAAGTGCGACTGTAATGTCGTAACTCACTGTAACTATTTATATGTTAAACATTTCTATTTTACTGTCTTTTCAGTGCTATCTACTAAGAGGGAGAATTTACAGCCATAATTCAACTCAAGAAATGATTATTGAAATGTGTATATAATTTAAACACCTCAATCCATCAAACGAAATGAAAATAAACAATAATGTTAGTTCATTTCAGCTAAGATACTCTAAAGATTAAATGCATAAGATATTTAAGTTTAGTATAAAGAAATATAAACAAATAAAACAATATCGTCAATAGTTAAAAGCTAAAAAGTAAAGCGTGAAAAAATGTGACAAAAACACGCGCCAAATGCGAGTTAATTGTTTCTTTATTTTATTTAATTCTAGACTTTATTTGTTTTAACTTCAATTGAAGTCTTAGTAACAAGAGGAATGACCTAAAAAGCTAATGTATATCGCATTAACTAAATAGACGTTGAATAAGTAGTGAGTCATTTACACCTAGCAAGCTTGTGCAAAAGTAATGATGTATATTCTAGTTCACAGTAATTAAATTTATTCATATGTTTGAACTAACCTAATTGAATATATAAATAAATCACGATGCACATAATTACTTAGATGAATAAGAAATGATCTAATTCTAAAATACAACTGTTTGATATTATTTTAATCCTAATGTAAAATGGTCAGCCCAATAAAAAGATAGCTTTAAACAACGTCTTAGTTAATCTTAAGATTTAGAACTCCGTCACTAATGTTTGTCGCGTTACTTGTTTTCAATAGTGCAGTTGATTTTACAGATAGAAATGTCAGGTACCTATTTATGGTTAATATCTTAGATAAGCTCAATGCTTAAACATCTAAGCAGTTGATTTCACTCTTTACTTCTATATTCTTCATACTATATATTAAATTCACAATCTGGCTTCAAAAACCTCTACCGTTAACTTTAAATTCAATACACGAGCGTTATAAATGACAGTCAATTAAAGTGATGTTAAAGCTACTAGCAAGCGTCAATCCATTAGCGATTTCGAGCCTCGGACCACTAATTAGTTCGCTACAAGGACAGGGAATACTGACAAAATTATTGGTGAACATTTCTGACTCTTGAAGACTGGAAAATGTTAAATTGAAGACAAATAAAGACAAAGTATGAATTATGGGAAGTAAAAATTATGGGGAGCAAAATATGGATTATAGAAAGAATTGTGTTCAGTTTGCATACTATTTTCCTTCGACTACTCAATGGGGGTATGATAAGTATACCAAGTTATGTGAATAAGTGAATATACTCACCAGGCCGGTTTGACAAGATGTAAAGTTTTACACTGTGCACACACAGACTTAATGAAGCAGTGTACAGGGTACTGCACTCAAATCAATCGTTTACCGCTGCCCTTAGCCAAATACATAAATTATTTAACCTTCTAAGGACTAGAGACTGTTGCTTAACTTTAAACATTCAATTGCGTCTCATTGAGATGGAGCATCAGATCTAATGAATTAATCCTCGGAAGAAGAGGTTTAGAGAATTCTAAGCCCAATAAAGCAATAAAATGATTAGTGGTCAGGAAGAAAAGTTGCTTCTCTGTACCACACTCAGAACTAGGCCTACAGTTCATTAATACGAACACAGTTGTACAGGACGCATAAAACGGCTGGAAGCCAATGTGATAACCTAGATAGAAATTAGGGTGGGGCCACTGAAGAGTTAACGGGACATAGTATAATCTTCTACGGGCCCACCAAAAATCTAAAAGATATACAGTAAGAAAATGTGTAATTCAAAAGGGTTACACGTCAGTACAGATATTGCTTGTAATGGACGTTTTAATCAAACTAAAAGAAATCAAACTCACCATCCGAACTGAACATTTGGCTTCGACAGGCTCCAAACGGGGGAATTAAGTGGCGTCATGTCCCTCCAATTGGTCTTTTCATTAGCGATGATATCTCAAAGCCTCTCTAGGCATTCTTTATTCTATTGCTCAAACTTTTGATGGTTTCATTAGGCTAGACAATAAAAGTGGGAGATGAATGAGAGAGAGAGATTGGACTCGGAGGAAACTTTTCGCTACACCAACTAATTGGAAACTCTCACCATGCCAAGTTTGACGCCGCGTCTGAGAATCAATACGTTGTAGCAAAATCAGTTCTCATTTTTGGGATATCTAATCAAGCATGAAGAATTCTGAACCGATGATAATTGTCCGACCGAAATTTGAATAGGGGAAAGAAGAGGGGGGACTCTTTTCTTGGTGACAAAAGAGCCAGTAATAAAAGGGTCCCTGGCTTTTGTGAGGCTCATATTGATTTTCTGAGTCCACACACCATTTCGAAGATAAGACGAGAGATGTGGGAGGTGGGTGGGGAAGGAGGACTGAATGGCACCCACTGTGCCTCCCTAATGCTCCGGGGGTATCATATCAGGATCTGGTTACATTGAAGGACGTCCTGATGTTCTACAGCGTTGCTAAAGCTAGTGTAAAACATACAGAAGATATTTCTATTGAATTTTTTGACTGGAGTTCAAATTCGGAAAGAATTTGAAGAAAATCATAACCAAATTTATTATTCTATGGGATTGTTTGGAATAAACAACCCAAAAAAATAAAAATTTAGCCACCATTTTGATGATCTTTACTGTAAACATGAACAGAACGGCCAAACTTTGGAAACGGCATCAATGAAATGTTTTTATCACAAAAGTACAATCGTCACCACAGATCAGCACCGAGCGGAGGCCTCGTGTTCGTGAGCTTGGCGATCTTACACACACTGCCTCGATGAGCTGAACACAGCGCGCCAGAGAAACTAAGCCCCGCCCACTCCGCCACCAGACGGTACTAGTTGACACTCAGCCATGCTGTAGTGTATTCCTACGCCAAGCGCGGAAGAACATAGAGCAGCGGCTTGTACGAAGCACGTACTGAAGTGGTACAGCTAGCTGAGATATTGCATATTCAAATGTCAAATTATATTCCTTTGTTTTATTTGTCACTTTAAAAGGCTATAATTATTGTACTCTGAAAATGATGGGTTGGCTAGGAAGGTATCCAAACAAAAGCTATGGATTATTAAACAATACTATTAAGATTTTATGTATATCCCACATAAAACTAAAATCATATTATATTGATACTTCTTTATATTGATTTGGTATTAAATTAGGACTAAAGTTACACCATAGTACTCTTACATTCTATAAACAAATGCTGTCGCGGAATGTGAATCACCGCTATAAATTTGATAACTTTTCCAACTCCCAACAATTTCGACCATATTTATCTTTTACGAACATTTCCGACTTTTAGAACACGGTTTTAATTTTGTAGCTCTATACAATTATGTGATACAGAAATATATCTTTAATTATGAATTTTATTCATTTTATAAGTGATCAAAATAATATTTCAAAATTATGTTGGAAAGAAGTTAGTTATTATTAAGATATATCCTTTTATATTATTATTTGATATATTAGAGTAATGCTGATTAACAGTTCTTGAATACTTTCTATAATTACTGTACACTATTTTAATAAACAGTTAACTCTATTCAATGAAGAATTAACTTTAAAGTACAGTACAGCTTTTTGCACTGTAGGATATGCAAATAGACATGTATGTTCTTCACCAGTTCGTATATTTCTCATATTTATCGGTATAGTTACATTGAACAAATGTCATGAATACAATTTGTGCTACAGTTGCCCGGAGAGAAGTTATGGTGGGGCCATAGAAGAGTTTGAATAAAATACACTCATATTGTAAAGTTTGTATTTAACTTTCTGGATATTTGAATGCAATAAAAGAGAAGATTTTGGTGGGGCCATAGAAGATTAAGTGAGAAACCTTAATATTTTTCATTGGTCCCATCTTAAATTTCTTGATATATGGTTAAGAGAAAATTATGGTGGGGCCATAGAAGATTATAATAGAGGTTCGATGATATACTACGGTAGCCCTACCATAAATTGCTGGATACATGGATGCAATCAAATAAAAGTTTACGGTGGGGCCATGGAAGATTAAAAGAGAAATCCCCTGATATTCTTAGGTGGGCCTAATATAAGTAGATGAAATCAAGGAAAACGTTATTTTAAATCTATAGGATATTAAGTGGCCCCTCTTCTTAGTTTTAGAAGGCCCCACCATAACTTTCTCCCTTGGTACATGGATGATATCAGAGGGATGCTACAGACGATCTTCTATGATGTGAAACTTCTGCCGTCTAGTTTAGCAGCATTTATGGTTGCCTTCCTTCTTTTTTTCCTGACACTTTTATGACCACTGTAATAACCACACGGCCTTTCTAATATTGCCTATACTCATTGGTTTAACTGAATGCTCCTACTATAGTAAATAATAATAAATATCATCTGAATTCATACCACCAAGAACGGTTCCTTATTCACAAGATATTTGTACGCATAGATATATTCTCGTTCATCTGGCTATGTTCTTGGTGCAATATTCCTGCTATACTAACAAGTAGGGAACTGCTAATAAAGTAACTTCAGCGAGCAAATCTCTGGAATTTACTACGTTAAACTATGTTATGTAGCATTTTCATATAATTATTTATACTATGTAGCCTTTTTATATAATCATTGTATGTAGCATTTATATATAATCATTTATACTATGTAGCATTTTCATATAATCATATATACTATGTAGTATTTTTATATAATTATTTATAATATGTAGAATTTTCATATAATTATTTATACTATGTAGCATTTTCATATAATCATATATACTATGTAGTATTTTATATAATCATATATAATATGTAGTATTTTATATAATCATATATATTATGTAGTATTTTTATATAATCATATATAATATGTAGTATTTTATATAATCATATATAATATGTAGTATTTTTATATAATCATATATAATATGTAGTATTTTATATAATCATATATAATATGTAGTATTTTATATAATCATATATATTATGTAGTATTTTTATATAATCATATAGACTTTGTAGCATTTTCATATAATTATTTATACTATGTAGCATTTTCATTTAATTATTTATAATGTGTAGTATTTAATCGTATCATTTATACTATGTATAAATACATTGCAAAGTACATTGCACATGTATAAGCATTAAAAACCTGCTTGTATAATGATAAGAGTTTAGACTTTATTAATATATTGCTGGGCAAAGCAAGCAAGCTTTATTTAGATTTATTTCTAATAACATCCATTTTATCAAGTACAAATTAGAAAATAATGATATCTATATACAATTAATATCTTTATCTTTAAGTTATAATATACACGTTCAATAGAATAAACTCTATGTACTGCGAATCATAATTTGGATTATGTTTCTTGTTTTAGAAAATATACAAGAATTTTGTTTAAGGCTGTTTCATAAGAAAAATATTGATAGGAAATATTTCGAAAAAAAGATGAAAAATAAAATTGTTGTGTATGCCATTAATATCACATTAATGATATAATGGTAATGACTTTTATAGGTAACGAATATTTGCGATTAAATTTTGATATTAATAGAATAAAAATTTTACAACCAGTTTCCAGTTTTCAATCAAAGGGATTTTCGAGTTGATTAAATTCTAAGTCATATGGCTTTTCAAGAAGGAAGATTTCTAGTCGAATGAATTTTCATTCAAAAGGCTTTTCAAGAATATTTTTTAATCGAATGGATTTAAATACATTCAAATGGATTTTCATCCGAATTGCCATATAGATTCAAATGGCTTTTCAGTCAAATGGCTTTTTCAGTCAAATGGATTTTCTGTCAAATGGCTTTTTCAGTAAATGGATTTTCTGTCAATTGGATTTTCCGTCAAATGGCCATAAAGAATCAAATGACTTTTCAGTCAAATGGTCATAAAGAGTCAAATGGCTTTTCAGTCAAATGGTCATAAAGAGTCAAATGGCTTTTTAGTCAAATGGTCATAAAGAGTCAAATGACTTTTCAGTCAAATGGTCATAAAGAGTCAAATGGCTTCTTAGTCAAATGGTCATAAAGAGTCAAATGGCTTTTTAGTCAAATGGTCATAAAGAGTCAAATGGCTTTTCAGTCAAATGGTCATAAAGAGTCAAATGGCTTTTCCGTCAAATGGCTTTTCCGTCAAATGGCTTTTCAGTCAAACGGATTTTAAGGAAAGTCACTTTAAATGAACACCAATATCAAATTAAAGTGTAACTACGTTACATTTACAATCTTAATCCTTTTTATTTTTTTATGCATAGCAGCTGTTTTTTAGATTTTTTTTACACGTCAATATTTTTACCATCAAACCAATACTTGTTTCATAGTTCATTGTTTCCTTTGTTAATTATAAAACTCCAAATATCTCAATATAGTTTTCTAAAAAAATCTATGTAAAATAGGTATTCAATTTTAATTTCTTCCTGGATCACCTCCAAATTTCTACAAAATTATATACTACATTTTTGTGATTTATAATTATATCCAGTACGACTGGAATTGACTGTTCCAGGTGTACGAAATGACGTATTTCAAAATACATAAATATAGTTCTTATTTTTCAAATAGCAGTTAAATGTGATATAATTATATACAGTTTATCATGCAATCGTTTATAAAAATATTGGGTACAAAAATTTGATGTGTTGAAAGGGTTTTGAAAGAATCAGGTTTATTTACATATGTGTGGTATTTGGTTAAATTACACCTATAAATTTGATATTTATGTACTTTTAAATAGAGATGTATGGGAATTAAATATGAGATGCTTTTAATATATATTTTGTTATTAGTATATTATATCACTATTGTATATTTAGATAAACTGATGTTTGTATATAAATACTTTGCGGCTTAAATCAAATACTTTTAAAAATCGAGACCCTCCATTATTTTTAGCCCAATTACAGACTGTGAACTGACAAAGCAATCATTGTAATTAGTTTGCTAAATCAGGCCATTCGTAGTAGCAATTGCCTAAATTTATATCCTAGCTGTCAGCCTCAGTTGAAGACTTTTGAAAAGGTGGTAGGATGTTTACCAGGTCTATACTGGAGTGTGGAGGAAGCCTGTTGCAAAATAAGCTACATAGGAAATGGCTTGCAGTTAAAATGATGACAGAGATGGATCGAACGTACTGTTTATATGCAGTAATGAATAACACAAAGTCGATTTTTAAATTGGTTTCAATTTATGCCTTTTGTGAAGAGATCGCATTAAGATAAGAAAAAAAGAGTTTGCATAAATGAAATACATTTAAAAAACACTGTATTGGAAATAATATACCATATACAGTAATCATAAATATAACTTTATCACCTTTTCAGTATCGGTAATATGTGTCTATACAATTGTTTCCTTTGATAAAATCCATACGCGAATAAATAGTTTCTAAATCAAATTCAAATACATGCATAAGTACTATCAATTAATTTCATTTTTATATCACGAGAAAAATAGACCGTTGATAAACTGAAACAAAATATAAATGTAATTAAATTATTATGAGTACTACATTAAAAAAAAATAACAATAATACTATATTAGGAAAATAAGAATAAGAAAAATAAGAATAATAGGAAATTATATACAGGTGACCGTTTTTAAAAGGGATTTATATAATATTTAAAATGAAAATCTTCAATAAAGGTATACATTATTAAGTATTTATATAATTGAGTAGGCACACAATTCTGTTAAAATTAGGTATACAAACTTTCATTCCTTATATAACATAACTTTTGCAACAATATGCTAATGTTGAACTTATAGAAGTATACACCCACCCCTTATAAGTGTCATTGCATCAAGCCATCAAATAATAGAATTAAAATAGAACTATATTCCACAACTATAAATTACATAAATAGGATATATTATGGATGCAGCATAACATATAAGTCTTGATTAGGATAACCTATAATAATCTTCTATTTGTAAAGGAATGATATCAAAGGATGGAGATCTAATAAGATTATTTGTTATTATAATAAGGTACATATATCTCCTATACTTTAAAAATTTCTGTACATCCAAGTAAATATGATATATGATTCATTTCAGAATTAAAGAAATACACTTTGGGATATCTGTATATTAAAATCAAAATGACAATTCTGATTTCGAATATTCCAATTCAAAGACGAATAATTAGCAAACAGATATAGTATACCATTTATTCGATGTAACCACCCTTATAACAAACTACAGTTTTCAGTCTAGAAACACATGGATCACAAGAGTGCAATTGCTATACTCATTCCAATTGCAATTTTTCTTTCAGGTACTCGAGAGAAGAGTGAGGAGTACCTGAGTCCCTTGTCTCCAAAATTGACCTAATAGAAAAATCCAACACATTAAGGTCTGGTCTCCTTGCTGCCCAATCATCTTTGCCTGGGTAAATCGGGTGTGGTGGGTCATAGTTCTATGTTCTGTTGGAGACTCCATGGTAAACCCTGAAAGTGCTTTTTAGTTTCTGTGAGCTACTTCAGTTCCAGAATGAGAGAGATATATCGTTCTGAGTACAATTAGAACCCACAAGGTACAAGAACGAGGGAAACTTTACAGTAGCCATCACGGAAACCCAAACCATTAAAGTCAGTCCATTTTGACTTCTAGTTACAATCCTAGCTTTGGTTGAACTTGAGGAACACCAAACTCTATCATTCTGATGGTTCACAACTTGCTGAATATCAAATTTCTTCTCATTTGTGAACACCAAGTTAGGGAGCGTTCCTTCTGCTATCTCATTCAGAATGAGACAACTTTTTCAGCTCCAATTCTCTCTCTCATGATAGTCACTAAGCTAATGACGTCTCAGTACATTAAATTGTTTTGTTATTATATCATCTTTCAACTTTCGATACATTAATGTTTTGCTTATACCGGCATTTACAGAGAGTTTTAAATGATATCGAAGAGGGATTGAACACAACTTATTCCACGTATTCTTAATCAGTTTTTTTTTAAATCCAAATTATTGATGATTCATCATTAACTTCTATAATTAATTTAGTCTCACCTTCTTTGAGGGGCTTGATCATTTATATTTAAATCTACAGCCATGATACGAAGTACTAATTTGAAATCTCTAAATTCCAGAGGAAAATGATGAAACTAATAGTAAATTATAACGTTCAATAAAATCGAACATCGATTTTTAATGAGTTAATATGATTCGAAAAATTGGTTGCCTTAATCTTGAAACACCTTGTATACCTACAGGAAAAAAAATTATAATCATAACTCACTTTATTTTAACTAAGAATAAAAAATAAACAGCCATACTTTGAATAAACCAAAATTGATATTTCTAAATATTTTACTTTATAAAAAAACATTAATATAAAATTTAGAGAGCATTGTAATGTAAGTTACATAAAATTCATTAATACTTCAATAATTGAAAAGACAAACTTCTTGACAACCTCGATATATCTTAACTTTGATAATATATATTTGATATATGAACATATGTGGTATGCTATTTTAGACCTATGTAGCACATTATCTTGTGGCATAAATTTCAGAATGATTGATACAACTAGTAGTACTGGTACAGACCCAATTTTATTTATACTGAATAAAAATTTTGAGGGGAGAAGGGATGGAAGGGATGGAGAAGGAGAGAAGGGATGGAAGGGATGGAGAAGGAGAGAAGGGATGGAAGGGATGGAGAAGGAGAGAAGGGATGGAAGGGATGGAGAAGGAGAGAAGGGATGGAAGGGATGGAGAAGGGGAGAAGGGATGGAGAACTAAAAGAGTGATATAATTAATTTAGTAGGGGTTTAACGTCTGCTTCAGAACCAAAGGCCATATCGTTGACGTCAGAAGGAAATTAAATACAAGGGACTGCAAGAAGCAGTCGGAAATTAAAGTGGCTCCATGAACAAAGTCACCTACCACCTGTCAGGACTATGGTTATGGAAGCCGAAAAGCTACTCAGTGAATACACTTAACAAAAGTTGAAGCTATAACAGCTGAGCCAAAGACTGAAGTTTTGGCATAACGTGCAGTTGATAATGATAATAAATCTAGTGAATGAGTGAGTAAAAGTACTTGATAAATGACATAAATGCATACCACGGACATTGGAACAACATTCTATACATGCTAAACATTATACTGGGCTATAAGGCAGCTAAAACATTATACTGTGCTATAAGGCAGCTAAAACATTATACTGGGCTATAAGGCAGCTAAAACATTATACAATGCTATAAGGCAGCTAAAACATTATACTGTGCTATAAGGCAGCTAAAACATTATACTGGGCTATAAGGCAGCTAAAACATTATACAATGCTATAAGGCAGCTAAAACATTATACTGTGCTATAAGGCAGCTAAAACATTATACTGTGCTATAAGGCAGCTAAAACATTATACCGGGCTATAAGGCAGCTAAAACATTATACCGGGCTATAAGGCAGCTAAACATTATACTGGGCTATAAGGCAGCTAAAACATTATACTGGGCTATAAGGCAGTTAAAACATTATACTGGGCTATAAGGTAGCTAAACTGTGCCCAGATTTCTTACTGTGCTATAAGGCAGCTAAAACATTATACCGGGCTATAAGGCCGCTAAAACATTATACTGGGCTATAAGGCACTTAAAACATTATACTGGGCTATAAGGCAGTTAAAACATTATACCGTGCTATAAGGCAGCTAAAACATTATATCGTGCTATAAGGCAGCTAAAACATTATACCGTCCCGATATGTAAAAACTGACACTCTAGTCGATTTTATTCCCTATCCATCATCAAAGAATTTTATTGCACTGCAAGCAACTTGATATACCAATATAAATGATCACCTATATGTTATATAGACACAGAACCATTTGATTACAGTTCTACTTGTTTGACAGTGATATGTCGGTAATGTGAAGGTACTACTCACTTATTGACTAATGGTAATTGCATATCGATGTCGTGACACCTATACCTGAGTAACGATACTTTGTCACGCGTATGTGTGTCCGTGTGTACGTGCGATACCGAGCAATGGTCGTACACATGTGTGTTTGTGTACGTGTGTACGTGTCTAAAAGATATTATGTTGCATTTTGTTAAAACTAAGTCAAAGGTGATTTGAATTTTTTTTTTAATATTCAATACGAATAACTTTATCATTTGAAATAACATTAACCTGAACTGGAAAATATTTTTTTTCCAGTATAACTAATATTGGTGACCTAAATATTCTATAAAAATTTAACGTTATTTTTATTTGAAGTATTTTCATATTAAAATATACTAATTTAAATCATAATATATCATTAATAATGAATTTAAAAAATGTAGTCAAAATCTATAAAATAAAAAATTAAAAAACTTATCATTTTCCCATACAATCCAATTCAACAAACAACATAATTAATTCAATTTTAATGAACGGGCTAATTTACCTTTTAAAATATATTTTAAAAAATAAAATAGAATTTAAATCTAAAACTATACAATTTGTGTCATCAAATAACAACGCAATTTAATAAATTATAACGGATTAATTTAAAATAATATAAATAATATAAAATATTGACATATTTAGCTTTATACTTTAGAAACGTGATAATTTAGCATGTACCATTAATAATATATAATATTAACACTTCAAGTTTCTAAGTAAGCAAACTCCAAACTTTATTTTGTGTCTGTACAATCTTCTCCCCAAAGGACGAAGCTAGCAAAGCCACACTTTATTACCTGGCTTTAACCACAGAAATGCCTAAGAAGGACTGTGTGTCCTATGTGCATCTGCTGAACTGTATACCCAGTCACAAAATATACTCGGCTTATAGCTCATTACTTATAATATCAATCGCATTTTATCGTAAACTATGAGTTATAAATTATCGGTCAGTACTACGTTTTCGATCATAAAAAGAAAAACGATATACTAATAATTATTTTAATTAATTAGTATCCATGAGTATCCATGATACCTGCAGGTATCATGGATACTAATTCCATGATTAGTATCCATGATACTAATTAAAATTATTATTATTGTATAGTTTTTTCTTTGATGTCCGAAGATGAAAAACTGACCGATAATTCGTAACTTACTCTAATTTCAGACATTATCGTTTGGAATGTCCGAATGTCCGACGAAAATTGATAGACTATATTTAAATTTACAATACATAACGATTAAATTTCGATCTAATCCTTCACTGTCGTAGATAGATGATCTATTTATCATCGATGATTATCAACTTTCAAAAGTTGATGATAATCATTGAAACATCTTTATTGAACTAAAAAAAATACAAAATACAAATACATATACAAAGAAAACAAGGTCTAAAATTTAAGATCAAGCCCTTATATAAGTATGAAAAACATACTTTTCGGGCAATTTCTAATAGTGATTATAATTTACTAATTGAGTATTTAGTCACCAAGCAAGCAAGCAAGCAAGCGAGCAAGCAAGCAAGCAAGCAAGCGCCCTAAGCATATAATATAAACATGACTAAAATAAGATCAATTAAATAAATAAAGGAAGCAGGGAAAATGCAAATTAATCCTCAATTAATTACCCATTCGTAAACATCCCCAGGAAACTGTACTACTTTGAATATTAATAGGAAATTAAGGGTAATTATATAAATGAATTATTATTAAAATTATTATCATCTATGTAAGGAAACACGGTGAACTTATGAATAATTTGATATGAGAAATAATATATTATGGAACATGAACGTTTATAATATTGTACCTCTTGTATTTAAATCATTTAAACGTTTAGTTGTTTTTAAACGATCTACATATAATTAAATATATTCGTGATCTATAAAAAACACTTGATCTCTTGATCTATAATAAAATACATTTTAAATGCCTATTAAAGTATTAGTTAAATATAATTTGTTTTTATTTTTGCCTAAAGTTTATATATATTATTGCCATTAAAAATATGAAGTTATTTTAATATTCACTTTTCTAAAAAGTATTACATATGTTAATATTTAATATGATACATGCCTAATTACGTTACAATGAACAATTTTCTCATTATTTTTAATAATGGCATAACACAAAAATCTAAGTTTTAGGTTACAACATCTTCATAGATTACTTTTTCCAACTAAGAAATTTCATTCAAAATCTATGCATTATTTTATGATAAATTTAAACTGCTGACATAATTAAAATATCATACAATTGAAAATTAAACATTTTTGAATTATACCATATTTTAAGTTATTTGTCTATATTAATTTTTTTTATATAAGCATTAAAAGTATTGAATTTTCATTTTACCATATTATAACAATATCAAAAAACGTAATCATAATTAAATTAAACGCTGAATGCATAAAATAGTTAATCCTAAATATAAAACAGTGCCCGACATACCTCATTCTCATGTTTTGTTTCCAAGTCACAATATAATGACAAGGCACTGCTAAATTATCACTTGAAGTACATATAACCGACACAGTTACTCATCAAACCACTGTGAAAATTTATAAGCCATGGTCTTAATTCAATAGAGAAAAGCTAGGGATTTGAATCACTTTATTTATGGTGAAGTTAACCCTGAAGTCTAACTAAAGCATTGCAAAATATTCCTTGAATATGGATGTGACTATTGAATAAAAGAATCAAATTTTTTGATAATGAATATTTTTAAGATTTCTTATTCAGTTTTAACTAGATTTTCTGTCTAATAATGACATTACTAATTGCCTTTGTGATTCTTTGGCCCCTGTCCATGTAATTGAATATCTCCTCACTTCTCTGTCTACTTACTATACTTCCCTGTCCACTATACTTTCCTGCACACTATTCTTTCCTGTCCACTATACTTTCCTGACCACTATACTTTCCTGATCACTATACTTCCCTGTCCACTATAATTTCCTGTCCACTATACTTCCCTGTCCACTAAAATTCCTGTCCACTATACTTTCCTGTACACTATACTTCCCTGTCCACTATACTTTCCTGAACACTATACTTCCCTGTCCACTATACTTTCCTGAACACTATACTTCCCTGTCCACTATACTTCCCTGTCCATTATACTTCCCTGTCCACTATACTTTCCTTTCCACTATACTTCCCTGTCCACTATACTTCCCTGTCCACTATACTTCCCTGTCCACTATACTTCCCTATCCATTATACTTTCCTGCACACTATACTTCCCTGTCCATTATACTTTCCTGTCCACTATATTCCCCTGTCCACTAACCACAGACAGGAAGTTCTGTCTGTCTGTCTTCACGCCGTTTTCTCCCGTCCAAACAACCTCCCTACCAGTTACTTCCGCCAGTCGCGTTCAACTCCACTCATTTACACGAAAAAAAAATGGCGAGAACTTTTGTAGCTACGATAAACCGAAACACAGAATAAAATTTACGTTGAAAATTAAAATTTTTTGGTCATTGTAAGTTTCGGTTTTTTTTTAAGAAAATTATATAAATAATGATTTAAAAATTTCTTTTTAAAAATTGAAAGAAAACTTACAGATAGAACGAAGATATCAATTTTCTTCAAATTTTGAAATCCATCACTATTTAAATATTTCCAGTAGAACTCCTCTATAATGAAATCTTGTATAATGAGTGTAGCGTCCTGGGTAAGGAAATAACCTGTATAGTCTACAGTGAACAAATTTTCTTTAGTCTGCCTTAAAATGACTAATAGTTTTTTTCAAACTAATGGCCTAACTAAACTAACTAAAGAAACATTGTTCACTATACAGGCTATTTCCTTACATTTTAACAAGGTTGACATTATATTTATGTCATCAATGATCTCAACTTCGACGCTTTAATTATTTTAGTATTCAATCTCATGCAGTTCCACCAAGCTTTTTATCTGGGTACATAAGGGAAAGTTCCAACTATCGGTCAATCTTCGGTCATAAAGAAAAAACATATTAAAATTATCATTATTACTCAGTGCTATCTGAAAATAATTTTTATATACGTTTTTCTTATATGACCGAAGATGTAGTACTGACCGATAATTCGGAACTTACCCTACACCGCTTTACTTATTTTTTTGGCAGTAACCATTCTTGTAACCAGGAGTATCAACAACCTTTGCTGCCCCTGTCTCGCATCTGCCTTAGTTTACTAACAACATTTCAGTAGTTTGAGCTATAGGAGATAATATCACTATTTTATGGCTACCCTGACAATAACAAAAGAAACCAGGTATTTATTGATAGAAAGAATGGGTCATCTCATACAATCATTATTTTACTGAAATTGTATTATGTCTTATATCGAATGTATACAAATTATACATATATCCTTTTTTTCGACTTTAATTAAAATATGAATTATGTTTAAACTTTAAATAAATGGCATGTAACACAGAAAAGTCATCTTCTACAACTATTATTTGAATATACTTTACTGAGATTGTTTTATGTCGTTCATCGAATACATAAATATTCTAGACCTTTTTTCGTACTTTAATATAATATTTTATCTTTTAAAAATGTTAAAATAATTGACATATTTCATGAAACGAAGCAAAATAGAAAAGAAATAGAGCTAAGGATCAAATTTATTGAGCCTGAATGATGTATCGACATTTACCTGTGCAAGTTCTTGACTTGTTCAAATGGATAACAGTCACAGTACCATTAAGCTTCTGAACCTACTGTTTTAAAAGGTGTAAACTACATTAAAAAATGGTATATTTGATGAATTAATCTAGAAATAGAGCATTATAATTATGAATGGAGTTATAGACAAAATTTTACTAATAAATTAAATCCTATCACAATAATAAGATATCCTAGCATTGTATATCAATATTTTCTAAGCTCCATGAACCCAATTTTTGTTCTCAACTGCAAGTATAATAAACATTAGGTTTTCTCACTGTGCAAGCTGTTTCTAGAGCGCCCAACTGTGAATTATAGATGATTATATCGATGATGGCAAGGCTAATGCGATATGCAATAAATAAGACACCAGGCAACTGGCTGCAGCATCGAGCTAATTATTGAATTAAGGGAATCCATAGCGGTGAATTAATGGACGCTTGACATGCGCACGCATGTAGGGTAAGTTACGAATTATCGGTCGGTTTCACGTCTTCGGTCATAAAAGAAAAACGATATAATATTTTTCTATAGTATTGGTTTAAAAAATTTTGTTTGGTTTTATATAATATTATAAAGATATAACATTTTTTATTGGTATTTTTATTGGCATTTTTGTATCCATGATACAAAAAAATTGTGGTGGGGCCATAGAAGGTAATCTTAAAATCTTTTCTGTAGCCTGGTTAGAAATTTATAGTCGGATGAAAGAGAATAAGATAGGGGCCATATTAAACTTATATGTTCCAATCATAAGTTAATTTATGCTTCGATATTTACTGAAAATTAAGTTTGTATCTTTATAAATCAATATTGGTTATGGAAATATAATGAATACATGTAATATATATTATAAATATAAAATGTAAATGATTATAAAAATACGAATATATTATGATTATGAAAAATGTAATTTAACCAAAAATATATAATTATTTTCAAGTCTAATAAAAATAATAATAAACTAAAAAAAAATTGAATTACTTTATAACTTTAAAAGTTGATTTTTTCCTGTAAACTATAGTAGAAATAGGTATGTATTTTCAAATTAGTTACCATAACATGCAATAATAATTATTTGCAGTGCGTGCAATTGCTCTTAATTTTTCGATGATTGTTGCAATTATCCCAATTAAATTGTCGCAATTAACGCTATCAATGAATAATGCAAAATGCACACATTATACTATTAGTACTTTTACTAATAATGCATTTTTGAAAAGATAAATATTTGCATGTAGTACTTATACTACGCATGTAACTCTAAGTGCATGCAATCATAGAAAAGAGTCGGTGTGCTAATTTTTGCACTCTTTAGTATTTACTGATTTTAAAAAGGAACTTTACTAATTGTAATGCTTGTAAATATTTAAAATAGATCTGGGTACACGAATAATATTATAGTACATCATCACAGTGACTCTTTTCTCTGATAGTACATCATCACAGTGACTCTTTTCTCTGATAGTACATCATCACAGTGACTCTTATCTCTGATAGTCCATCATCACAGAGACTCTTTTCTCTGATAGTACATCATCACAGTGACTCTTTTCTCTGATAGTACATCATCACAGTGACTCTTTTCTCTGATAGTACATCATCACAGTGACTCTTTTCTCTGATAGTGCATCATTACAGTGACTCTTTTCTATGATAGTACATCATCACAGTGACTCTTTTCTCTGATAGTCCATCATCACAGAGACTCTTTTCTCTGATAGTCCATCATCACAGAGACTCTTTTCTCTGATAGTACATCATCACAGTGACTCTTTTCTCTGAGAGTACATCATCACAGTGACTCTTTTCTCTGATAGTACATCATCACAGTGACTCTTTTCTCTGATAGTACATCATCACAGTGACTCTTTTCTCTGATAGTACATCATCACAGTGACTCTTTTCTCTGATAGTACATCATCACAGTGACTCTTTTCTCTGATACTACATCATCACAGTGACTCTTTTTTCTGACAGTACATCATCACAGTGACTCTTTTCTCTGATAGTACATCATCACAGTGACTCTTTTCTCTGATAGTACATCATCACAGTGACTCTTTTCTCTGATAGTGCATCATTACAGTGACTCTTTTCTATGATAGTACATCATCACAGTGACTCTTTTCTCTGATAGTACATCATCACAGTGACTCTTTTCTCTGATAGTACATCATCACAGTGACTCTTTTCTCTGATAGTACATCATCACAGTGACTCTTTTCTCTGATAGTACATCATCACAGTGACTCTTTTCTCTGATAGTACATCATCACAGTGACTCTTTTCTCTGATAGTACATCATCACAGTGACTCTTTTCCCTGATAGTACATCATCACAGTGACTCTTTTCTCTGATAGTACATCATCACAGTGACTCTTTTCTCTGATATTACATCAACACAGTGACTCTTTTCTCTGATAGTACATCATCACAGTGACTCTTTTCTCTGATAGTACATCATCACAGTGACTCTTTTCTCTGATAGTACATCATCACAGTGACTCTTTTCTCTGATAGTACATCATCACAGTGACTCTTTTCTCTGATAGTACATCATCACAGTGACTCTTTTTTTCTGATAGTACATCATCACACTGACTCTTTTCTCTGATAGTACATCATCACAGTGACTCTTTTCTGTGATAGTACATCATCACAGTGACTCTTTTCTCTGATAGTACATCATCACAGTGACTCTTTTCTCTGATAGTACATCATCACAGTGACTCTTTTCTCTGATAGTACATCATCACAGTGACTCTTTTCTCTGATAGTACATCATCACAGTGACTCTTTTCTCTGATAGTACATCATCACAGTGACTCTTTTCTCTGATAGTACATCATCACAGTGACTCTTTTTTTCTGATAGTACATCATCACACTGACTCTTTTCTCTGATAGTACATCATCACAGTGACTCTTTTCTGTGATAGTACATCATCACAGTGACTCTTTTCTCTGATAGTACATCATCACAGTGACTCTTTTCTCTGATAGTACATCATCACAGTGACTCTTTTCTCTGATAGTACATCATCACAGTGACTCTTTTCTCTGATAGTACATCATCACAGTGACTCTTTTCTCTGATAGTACATCATCACAGTGACTCTTTTCTCTGATAGTACATCATCACAGTGACTCTTTTCTCTGATAGTACATCATCACAGTGACTCTTTTCTCTGATAGCTGCACTAGTACGTGTGTATATGAGTTACGATGGTGTGTGGATGTGTGGTGTGTTCGTGGCAAATACACACATGGTTTTGTATACATTAATACCTCACATTTGTTTAGTATATACCAAATTAAACTTCCATTTCAAACAGAAAAACACGTGATAGTTTTAACGATCAACTGTTATCGTTTAAAATATTATTACAATAATTCATAATTGATAATAATTTATCAACTTTACCAAATGAGAATTGTTTGAAAATGTTTCAAAATAGATCGATAGGAAACATCTGGAAATTATTTATAAAATTCCAATTAATAAAAATACAAGTGATGACGATTAATTTTATCCGTACCTAAATTTCTAATCATGATAATTAATTTTACTAGTTCGAAAATATCTAAATCTTTAGAATCTTATTATACAGGGTGTCCCAAAAAAAATGGAACTCAAATTAAAATTAGCATATCTCTACAACCTGTTAAGGTACATTTTCTTTTAAACATCACTTTGTTTGTTGAATCCTTCCCCATCCACACTAAAATTCACGTAGAGTTTTATTCATTTTTGTGGATATTATAACGATTTTATTGATAGGTGGTGAAAATAGCCCTGTGCAAGTAGGCAGAAAACGGCACTGAACTGAGTTCGAATTTCAAAAATATTTTTATAAAACAATAACTTCATTAATAAATCCGATTTATTTTGAAGTTTTAACAAAAAGGTTTATTATTTAGTTTTATTCAATGTCACCTTTATTTTTATTTTCAGAATGAAAACTTCAATGAAATCAAAATGTCATTGAAGTTGTTCTATTTCCAAATAGTTTCCAAGGAAGAAGTGTAAACACCCTGTATTAAAATATCTACCATTATAATTTTTTTCTTTTATTCACTGCCTTTTAGTAAGAAAAGTAACACAGTTAGCTCTAAGAATGACCTTCGCGCAATGACAAAAATAGTCACCCACACTCTATGCTTACCTGTTCTTAAACTAAGTCCCTAAGTTAAAAGAAGTTTTTACCAGTTGATAGTAAAATAAGAGGCGGAGAAAAAGAGACCAAGATACAGTTTTTTCGTCCATTGGTTAACGATTTATAAGTATTTGAAAAGCGGAAACATTTTGGCGGCCCATACTGTATAATCTAGTTTCAAAAAATCTACTAGTCGGGAGTTGCACAGATTCCGCGAAAAGCTGCAAAGTGTCTCCACTTACTTGTCAACCCCTCTAAATGACAATATGAAAAATTCGGTAATAGTATGTCCACAGTTTTCAGAACCTATATTATATATTTTAACTATCTTTTATTGAGGGTAATAATTATTGGATTTAAATATTTTCAATGTATGAATTTTAATTGTGCACCAATTTGAAAATCTAACTACACAAAATACTAATTTAATTCGTTATTTTTAATATGTTGTTACTTTGAGTTATGAAACCCATAAAATATTTCCGGTTCACTATATTTAAGCTTAGCTAAAGTTTACTTTTAACTGGACTATAATTTGTAGAAATACTGTGTTCAACATAAAAATGATATGAATTTATATTAAAATTGTAATGAATTAGAAGAATACTTCTAATACATAAAAGAATACGTAGACAATAGTAACTACAATTTTCAAAATTATTATAGTTACCTATGAAATAGTTTTCTTTGAATTTCTCTCATAGAAAACTTTTATGGATTTTCACCATGTGAAACTCTTCCCATCTTAGAATTATTTATTTCCTAAAAAAACACTGAAATGAAAATATTTTGATGCTCATATTTTGAGGAAATAAGTTAATATAAAGTTAAATTTTCATATGGTATTTAATTCGTATACAGTAACGGTGAGTAATTTACCCAGCCTAGGCCCTAGGCCCTAGGCCTCTTTTAGTAGTTAGGTACCTTCATTTATAATAATAATGTATTCTTGCATAATTCTTCCAATCATTTTTCCTCAATGATTCTTCCTATTTAGAAAATTAATATTTTATTATATTGATGATAACAAATCTACATAAAATATTTTCTTATCTATTATCCAGTATTCCCTGAATAATTTATTACCTTAATAAATGCTTATTTTTAATTATCTTGTTTGGTACTTAATATATAGTGATAATTTCAAAATGATATAATCGTGGCTATAATTATTTATTAGTAATTAACATAATTTTAATTCGTTAATATGTTTCAATATTATCTGTATAATACGTATATAGATACAAAATATATATATATGTATATATATGTTTATATTTCGTTTAATTCGATAATAATTATATTATTAATATTAATATTATTTAAACATACTACGATATATAAATTATTATTATCAATTTATTTGCTATTACTTGACGAATCATGAGCAAGAAGAAATATTATCGGTTTGGTTTCGTCTCCCCACTCTCTCGTTTTCTATGATATAAATTCACAAAAAATTCATTGGGGTAACTGACGTAAAGAAGGATAAATAAAATACTTAAACAATATTATAAATTACCCAAAAAAATTATTTGCTTACCTTTTTATAAATCAACAAATTGAAAATTATTTCTAAATCAAAAAATTTAAAGTTTTAGTTTTTATGAACTCTTTACAACCTCTGTCATTAAATTTATTATTTTATATACTCTATGCTATAATATTATCGTCATTATCCCATTAATAATTTAAGCTAAATCAGTGGTCACGGACCAGAAGTGAGGATAGTTAAATTACACAAATGAATGAAATGAAAAACTTTATAGAAAATAAAAAAGAAAATTACACGGTGAAAAATGCATTGTAAAATCTACAAATCTTGATGAGAAATTGAAAACAATTTATTCTTAAAGGGCAAGTAGTATAGTCATTTAAAATTTACATTATAATTATAATATTTTCAACTATTCTCGAAAACAAATCGAATTAGTTCGAATCAACAGATGATTTTTATAATTTGTAATTATTCAAAAACGTTGAAGCCTTAAAACATATAACTATTGTAAATATATATTCTAATATATGTATTTTATTATAGTGTATTTATTAAAGAGTAGTCACAATATAAATATTTATTTCCAAAATATTTGACGTACGATATTTTTTATTATTCTTAAAAATAAAAAAATATTGATTGACAATATTTTGATGTTTGTTAATATTGTTATATTTATTAGTGAATAAATTCAATATATTTTAAGTAATTTGAATAACCAAAGATATTCAAGAAAATAGCATAATAAATATGGCAAAATACATTTAAAAGAGGGAAAATAAATATAAAGCGAAAACAGTTGAGTTACCCTGATAACCATTTTCTTTAGAAAATTATAAAAATACAAAATTATACTAAAATCCCTATTCAAAGTGTATTAAATGTTCATTGATTTCACTTATTTGATGACTAAAAAACAGATTTGAGTTATATTTAGTTCGATCATGCATTAGGTAATCCCTGAGATTATTTATTAAAATATTATAAGTAATACAATTCAAATAGGAATGATTTCTTTTCAAGGAGTAACTATAGCAATAAAGCAGGTTCCATAAAAACTCTTAATAATCCGTACCTTTTTTCGTCTTTCTGTACAGCCTATAAAATAGACCATAAATATTTCAATTTCTTGTTTGATTGTTGAAAATATTGTACCAATCTAAAGAAAATTTTAACTTAGATTTTAAGGAAATCTAAATTATGCAAAACACGTAATTGTGAACTGTGAAGTAGAAATATTATTAAAACGTGTCTCTGAATTGAATGCTAGCTAGGGTTGCCACCTTGTCAAAAGCTACTTCTGTAACTATTGGAAATCTTGGCTTTATTTAATATCAAAATGAATATTCAAATGTATGTTTTGCTTTAATTTAGTTCTTCAAAATAGACATTTTGTGAAATTATTTCATAATACTTTTTATAGTCAGAATTATTTATCAAGTGGAATTTTGCATAACTAAATAATCGTTGGGTAACTAAAATAAAACATATTTTGATAATTATACAGGAATCGTTGGTTAACTAAAGCACAATATACTTTCATAACTACATAATTAATTCATACTTAAATAGCTAAAAATAAAATCGTTTTGTAAATAAACTTTGAGTTACTGAATAGAAAATATTAAAGTAACTAAATAAATAAAATTGATAGCTAAACTGAAAAAATTATTACTAAACTAAATATTAGTTGAATATCTATTTAGAAAATAGATAGGTAACCAAAATAATATAAATTTGTATTGTGAAATTGAGACCGTTGGGTAACTGAACTAAATATTCTTTTGATAACCAAAAAAAAAAATAGTTGGGTAACTATTATAAATATTTTGAGGGATAACCAAAAGAAAATTGAGAGTAACTATTATAAATATTTTGAGGGATAACCAAAAAGAGAATTGTTTGGTAACTATTATAATTTTTTTGAGGGATAACCAAAAAGAGAATTGTTGGGTAACTATTATAAATATTTTTGAGGGATAACTATGGACACTAAATTCAATGAAAGTCTTCAATATTGACACCTTTTTATTAATATCAACTAAATACATCATCTACATATTTAGAAAGATTTACGCTTATGGCTAATAGATTACAACGATGCACTGCTATTGCATTTACATTATAATAATAAACATATTTTACATACATATTGCTTACTTAAGTCTATGGGAATATGGACTCCGTGAGAGACACAGAATATCTCTAAATATACAGAAAAGTAATATATATTTTTGAAGATGGAAATAAATTCAGTTCATTCCAACATTCCAATCTGAAAATTAAGTATTCAATAATTTTATCAGAGGTTAAAATTCAGTGACAATTTGAGACACTAAAATGTAAAGAAATTAATGTGGGTTAATTGTTTTTTTTTTAATTGTAATCAAGAAATATTGGTAATGTTTAGTGATCATATATACCTCGAAATTTATAATTCAAAGTCTGTTCATGATTAAGGAAACGTTCTGTTTACCATGGAATTACTTGAATAAGAATGGTAACATTATTTTATAAAATTTAATTAGTTGGCAATATTTACTGTTAAATAATATTAAGTTTAGCCGAGATAATACCAATAGAAATTATTTTATGTATTCATCATGTAATATTATTTTTGATGAACATGTTTTAAATTGAAAATCTTTAACAATTTGAGGATGAATTAGTTTTTCCGTTATTGGATGGTGAATTTTGAAAGATGTCATCAAAGAACCATACTGAATTTATCTAAACTGAATTATTTACCAACTGTGAGTTTACTTACATTGAATTTACCAACAGTGAATTTACCTACACTGAATTGTTTACCATTTGCAGCTGTATGAAGAACAACAATCTATTTACAAGACCTACAAAACAGCTACCGTTGACACCATATGTAAGTAGTCATTAAAATTCAGTATTTACACATGTGAAATAGTTAGGAAAACAGAGAAAATCTAGAATTGAAAAAACTGTAATTTAATAAACAGAAAATATGTAAAATGACGTCTCATATAATAAAATATACAGTAATTCACTTGTATTAATATTAATTTCTAATTTCAGTATGCTCATGTAAGTAAAAAAGCTACTACATGATTACGGTCACTTAGAGAAGTTTATAAAAAGAACAAAAAGGTTGAATTAAATGATCTGTTACTCATGAACAAAAATTTTATTTTGAGGGGTAACTCAAATAAAATAATATTCCTTCCTCTATTCTATAGACTGTCAGATTAGGGATATTTTAATATTCGAAATTGGATTTTTGGTAGGTAAGGACGGCCATGTAGATAAGTTCAAGAAAAAGCCTATATAGTTGAGAATGTTTCAAAAGTTGTCAGTATAACTATAAAGAAGCTTTGGATACCATATGTACAAATAACATCAGCTGGAATCTCTCCAGCGAATGGGTTAACAAATACCAAAAACACTATTCTCTCTTAAACCTAAATAGTGAACAAAATGGATTCATAATACAATTGTACAAATCGGTCTCTACACAGACGATATATAAACGTAGCGTTATTTAAACTCGATGTGAAAATTAAATCTCTAAATTCTTTAAATGGTCAGTTAGAAAAGAGTTTCTCCAAAACAAAGTACAACAAATAAATTATAACATTACTTTTTTCTATGAGAATAGCACTAGGAGACACAAGATAACATGTAGAGAATAACTAATATAGTTCTGAAGAAAATATTCGTAATAATATCACAACTAAATTGTAAGTTCAAAGCCTACCTCATGAAACATTCATTTGTGACGATAATTAAATATATATAAAATATTTGCAGAATTTTACATTAAATTGTAAATAAAGCATAAAACCTCATGCAGATTTTTAGATAGGAAAACCCGAAAACAATTGGTTCCCTAAAAATACTTCAGTTGTTATCAGGCGTAAAGTCAATCATTGAACTTCCATCTCCCTTTTCTGTCCCCCAACCCCCGCCCCAAGTCCAGTTTTTGCCTCACCCCCACAATAAGGGGGAGTGGACCTCCCCTTCCCAGAATTTGTTCATTTTCTCTTCTCAGCTACGAGTTCAAGTCTCTAACTCGTGGAGAATTCAATGGGTTATCACTCGCGACTGATACGATTTAACAAAAAATCTAAAATAATAGATTTAATTAGAAAATGATATTATTTTCTATCAAATTATAAAGCCACTAATAAGATTAATTGTAATTGAAATTATTTATCGAAATGATATTATAAATGGACATTTTTTATTATTCAACCAAGATCATTTCCCTTGTAAATCAATTAAATAAATAAGACATGATTATGGTTCACCGTGATCAACTGGTACAATTTAAGAAAAAAGAAAATTTTATTATTAAATGTTCTGCTCTCATAAACATTAATTTGAAATTTAATTTATTGTTAAAGAGATAGATTTCTTAAATAGATAAAATACAATTTTTTAAAGAATGCATAATTGAACCATTATTTCTTAAATTTTAAATTTTAAAAAGGTTTTAGATGGGGTAACAAATATATTTTTTATTGCCAATGAATGTTTCATAAGATAAAAGCATCGAAATAGTCCAAGCTTTCGAATCCGGAGAGTGTTCCAAAATCAGATCATGGAATCGGTCGTTTTTGAGTGATTGAAGAGGCGACCTAAAAACCTTAGCTGAATTCATAGTTAATTCTACATCTTAGAAAATCATCTCTTTTTTCCAACATCAACCTGGGATATGGGTATGAGAGAAACCTCCTTGTATTCTTCAGTAGCCCGACATTATTTTCTCTCTGGGTATCAACTAGCCAAATATCATGCTATTTTATTTAAATACTCTATCTTCAAAATTTAATATGTTTAGAATTTAATTCAGAATCCTTCTCTAAATTTGATGAATAACAGTGAATTATTATTGATAATAAATTAATATTCTCTAATAGAGAATACTATTTAGTAAATCCTCAGATTTATGATCAGAAGAAACGTAAAATTTAATCAGTAATTTAGAAATAAGATTTCGTTCATATTAACAATTTGAAAAGAAGATATTCAACATTTTTCTTTTCTAAAACACTGAAATTCCTTCAATTTTCCTTTCTCGAGATAGTTTATTCAAATCGATCTTTTCACTGTCTCAGGTGTTCGATCCAATTCCCTCGATGTCTAACATGTCATTCCGCTAGGTATGGTCCGTTCCCGTCAAAATAGTTCTCCGTAAAAGGCCTCCCTAGCCGCAGCGTCTCCCGTCGGTTGCGCAACCATTCACTCCAATGACTGCGCCCAGCCTACGAGAGTTACCACGACCAGGCTGAACCCTGCGGGGAAAAAAAAACATTGTTAGCGTGTGCAAAGATAAATTTATGAAACTGAAAATGTATCTAAAATTAAAAAGAAGTATCATTAGTTTGTTTAAAGGTATAAAATAATATATCTGAAAATAAAATATATAAATAATCAATTGTTAAACCTATATTTCAGTTTTGTATAACGCGATCCGTGTGTATCGGGATTTAGCCAGTACTTATTTTAAATCAATCAAAGAAAAATATATCTTTTTTTTCACAATTTGGTATTTTCACATTTACAAAAATATACTTTACTAAATGTTATTCGTGTAGATATTTTGAAATTGGTCTGGTTAATCTTCGAAAAAAATTTAAATATTTGAAAATAATAGAAAATTAGAAAACTGCGATTTGTGAACTTAGCATCATGCAGTGATTTTTTAATCACTGCAATCACTTTTTTTTTAATATTTTAACAATAAAATTGTTAAAATATTAAAACCATGATTATATTTCTTCCATTTCTTCTTCTGAAAAAAAATCGATTTTTATATAATAATAATGACTTCATAAACAATAAATGATTTTGAATAAATTAATTGTATAGCTTATATTAGAAAAAAAGGAGAAATGTGAATAAAGAATTTATTTGGCAAATTGAAATGCTTCAATATTTTATAAATTATTCAAACACTCTCTCCATAAATAACATAAATGCCAATATATGGCCGATACTATATCATAGTTATAGCCGATAAATAAATCCACTCTAGAGATTGAAAATTGATAAATTAATACCATTAATCGTCATCGCTTGCTAGAGCAAAAAATACCCTATTATTGCATAAAGTAACTAGTAAATTAATGAGTTTAATTACAATACATTATAGTTACAATAGTATAAGGAGAATGTGATTGTAAAATGAATACAATTTCTTCGAAAAAATAAATACTATATTGCAACTTCCACTTTTTGCTATCATATAGAAAAAAACAATAATCTGTTTAATCTATGAAAATGCTTTCAATTTTCGCTCAGTAATTCTTTTTACATTCAAATTGAATTTAGTTACATATAATCACGGAAATACCTTGAAAATCTGTGCATTTACAGTAAATTAAAAATATATGAAATATAATACAAATTAATATTAAGTAATTTTGTATATGTAAGTACAACTAAAATTTATTGACACCAGTTAAATTATAGAAGATTCTTCAATAAAATATATGCCAATCTTATATAGATAATAAAAATGTAATTTATACTAAATTAAAGAAACTCCTAGTCTGTCATCTTTCGTCGGACATTCCTGATAGAAATATCTGATATATCTAACGGTTAAATACGATGAAAATTTAGCGTAATAGACAATAATATACGATCTGTCGATTGTAACTCACTGCTATCTACTTTCGAAAGGTTTAAGAAGGAGGAAGTGGATGTCCTTCGGTGGTAGAAACCACAAGAAAACCTTCGGAGCAATCCGTCACCTTCCATCGTAATTCCTACTCGATACGTGAGCTAAACCTGAAGTCTGAATTGAATATAACTAAAGTAAACTCACTCTGAGCTCTGAATAAAATAAATCTAAAGTAAACTCAGTCTGAAGAAAATAGAACTAAAGTAAACTCAGTCTGAATAAAATAAATCTAAAGTAAACTCAGTCTGAAGAAAATAGAACTAAAGTAAACTCACTCTGAATAAAATAAATCTAAAGTAAACTCAGTCTGAAGAAAATAGAACTAAAGTAAACTCACTCTGAATAAAATAAATCTAAAGTAAACTCAGTCTGAAGAAAATAGAACTAAAGTAAACTCACTCTGAATAAAATAAATCTAAAGTAAACTCAGTCTGAAGAAAATAGAACTAAAGTAAACTCACTCTGAATAAAATAAATCTAAAGTAAACTCAGTCTGAATTAAATAGAACTAAAGTAAGCTCAGACTGAAGTAATTAAAATTTAAATAAACTTAGTCTGAAGTAAATAGAACTAATGTAAACTCACTCTGAATAAAATAAATCTAAAGTAAACTCAGTCTGAATTAAATAGAACTAAAGTAAGCTCAGACTGAAGTAATTAAAATTTAAATAAACTTAGTCTAAAGTAAATAGAACTAAAGTAAACTCACTCTGAATTAAATAGAACTAAAGTAAACTCAGTCTGAAGTAAATAAAGATTAAGTAAACTCAGTCTGAAATAATTAAAATTTAAATAAACTTAGTCTAAAGTAAATAGAACTAAAGTAAACTCACTCTGAATTAAATAGAACTAAAGTAAACTCAGTCTGAAGTAAATAAAGATTAAGTAAACTCAGTCTGAAATAAAGTTAGAAATATTCTTCTACACAAAATATTTTGCTATTTGATATTGAATGATAATTTCTTTGAAATATACAAATACACACAATCATCAAAATAAACAAGAGATTAAATTATTCCACTAATACATTTATATATATCAATCTGCATATTAAATGAATAAAGCCCTGTTAGATATTTGGTTTAACAGCTTACTTGGTCTATTGAGCAAATTAGACATAATTCAATTTAAAGTATAATCACAATTAATAATATATCAATAACTTTAACGTCTACTTTAGTATAATTGATGTCAAAAAGTAATGTAATAAAAGTGTAATCACAAATTGGGAAGAAATAGGTTCACCGTATTATATAATTTTAATTACTTCAAACTAAATGAAGTGTAATGGAAATAAGTCATCATTGATAATGAATAAGTTACATCAAATGAAACTATAGTTAAAATTTTTATACTTCATCAACATACAAGTCGATATAGATACATTAAAAATAAACCAAATAAATTAAAACATTATATATAAGAAATAATGAAAAGAAATATATATTCCTAATTAGAAATCATAGGATAAGAACTTTCGATTTCATTTAAAACTGTTGTACGTTTGAATAAGATATTGTGAAAATAATCCATTTATCACAAGTTGTTGGTTTATGCATTTTTATTTATAAATAAAATTGATTTGAAATAGCTTAACTTTATCGAAATAAGTCCTTGCGTTTTAAACAGAAATTTTTCAGCAAATTTTATGTCTAAATTACTAATCTAAAAACTGATTTGTTTTAAGATCACCTAATCTATTTCAAAGAAAAACATTTTGAAGCTTTATAATCTTAATATGTTTTTGTGTGCATGTGAAGAGGGAGTGCAAAAGAATCATAATGGATCAGTTGATTGATATTTCAACTTTAAATTTCCCAGATGATGTTGTGCCGATGTGGAGGAGGCTTTAAAACTGAGACTATTTCTAGCTGCCACCATCCCGAATCTATTACTCAACCGCCTTTTCCTTCCTCCCATTCACCAGGAATTAATGACTTACAAATAAATGCCTTCAACTCTCACGAAAATGGAGCTGTCAGAGACGAATGGCAGTATTCTCTCGGACAGAATATCGGAAATACAAGAAACCTCATCGACAGCTTTCGCCCAACATCCCGTGAACATAGAAAAAAATACACTTCAAAGTAAAATGTCGGTGTGAAGTCACAAACTCTACTTTTTCTGTAACAACTCAATTTAGATTTTGTTGAAGGCTCCAAGGTTGTTGTAACATCATTAACTTTAGTATTATTCGGAGCTGTGGAGCCTTTATCAGCGTCTATTGGAGAGTTGACGCGTACATCATCATTAATTTTAGTTCGGGGCAAGGAGAATATTCCTGAAAATCTATGGAAGCTTATTATTGAAAACTAGGTGATTTTGTTTCCTGACTGCTTTTTCGAGTTCCTTGTATGGCCCATTTTGTTCCAAATCAGACTTTAAACACCTCTATTAAATAAACAGTAATTACAAACTTATCAACAAGTAACAGTTTGGTTAGTTGAATCGAAAACACTGAAAGTTTATCAGAAGAAAAAAAAAACGAAAAATCCCATGGGTATTCTCACAGCCCCCTCGCCTCTTAATTCCATATCATTGTATTCATGTGACCATTAATTCCCACATATGAATGCCACGACTATTTACATCAATCATGGACCAGCGAAAATAATTAATGAACAGGGTTGCACTACGGACATTTCAATCAATGTTCGCAAACTACACTCCAACATATTATTATTCGGCCGCTCTTTAAAAAATATCCCCCGAGTCACTTTACTATTCATGACTAACAAATGAACATGAATGATAGATCTATTCAGCTCTGCTAATGATAATTACTCATAATTATTAACTATATACAACATCTAATTTATAAGTAAAGTGACAATAGTTATTTGCCCGAGGGTACACAGTCCGACTGTACCTCTCAATTTATTATTATATCAAACTCAGCAGAAAAGATTAATGAATTCGACATGAGTTTGGCTTCCATTTTCTTGACTCAACTTACATGATTAATTAATTAACTTGTATAGGGCTATATGTACATATAACATTGATTCTGAAGGTTGTGAAATAGGTAGTTTGCAGTGAACTCTATAATGTTAATCTATAAGAAAAGTGATAAAATAACAGTATTTCTATGTTAAAATTAAGGTGAATGTTAAAAATAAGGTTGAAATTTTTCATTATGTCCATTTTTAGTCAAAAAATCTTAACTGAACGAAAAATATATATTAAATTTAAAATACAGGAAATGTATAAAAAAACTATATCATAAATGAATAAAAGAACTATATCATAAATGAATAAAAGAGAATTTTTCCATAATTTCATATATTACATCCTGAATTTTCCATATTTTCATACATTATATCATAGATTTCCATTTTCATACATTATATCCTATATTTCATTATCATACACTAAATCATAGATTTCATTTCTCACACACATTGTATCCTGGTCACATATATTATTTTCTGTAGTTATTGAACGGGCTCTAATTTTAGGTCTAGTCTCCAGCCCGCAAACACGTAGAAGGTTTGGTTTTAACAACCCACCTCTCCAGCAATGATGAATGAGTTGACTTCATTATCCCAGTGCTTTGAGTGAACAAATGGAATAGAGAATTGCACCTTCATTCATCAGATGGATATCATTCGCACAATTGTCCAGCTATCACCAAATAAATAATGAGAGTTAGGCTCCATTGGAAAATGGAGATCTGGTAGGAATGGAACTGATATTTGGTGAAAAAAATGGTAGCTGGAAGCATTGAAAGATATTTAAAAACATCTATGGAAATAATATGTAGGTATGGAAATTAGGAAGCTGAAATACATTTTGATTTGGTTAAACGTAGCTGGAGGTATTGAAAGATATGTAAAATAGGCAGCTGGAAGTTATATTGAGATATAAAAATGAGGATGCTGGAAATATGGAAAATTTGAAACGTATATCTGTGAAATAGGGATCTAGAGTTATATAGTGGAAAAATATAATGGAGAGATAGAAATAGGAAACTGTATAACAAATATCAGGCAGGTGAAGTATGTTGTCATATTATAGTTATATGATCTGAAATATCCGAAATACATCCTCATCTTCTTCAGTGTCTACAGGCCGCAACATCTACAGTGTCTACCGGCCTCACCATCTACAGCGTCTACAGGCCTCTCTATCTAAAGTGTCTACAGGCCTCATCATCTACAGTGTCTACAGGCCTAATCCTCTACAGTGTATACAGGCCTCATCATCTACAGTATCTACAGGCCTCTTTATCTACAGTGTCTACAGGCTTCACCATCTACAGTGTCTACATACCTCATCATCTACAGTGTCTACAGGCCTCATCATATACAGTGTCTACAGGCATCATCATCTACAGTGTCTACAGGCCTCATCATCTACAGTTTCTACAAGCCTCATCATATACAGTGTCTACAGGCCTCATCATCTACAGTGTCTACTGGCCCTATCATCTACAGCGTCTACAGGCCTCATCATCTACAGTGTCTATAGACCTCATCATCTACAGTGTCTATAGACCTCATCATCTACAGTGTCTACAGGCCTCATCATCTAAAGTTTCTACAAGCCTCATCATATACAGTGTCTACAGGCCTCATCATCTACAGTGTCTACTGGCCCTATCATCTACAGCGTCTGCAGGCCTCATCATCTACAGTATCTACAGGTCTCATCATCTACAGTGTCTACAGGCCTCATCATCTACAGTGTTTACAGGCCTCATCATCTACAGTTTCTAGAAGCCTCACCATCTACAGTGTCTACAAGCCTCATCATCTAAAGTGTCTCTAGGTTACTACTCTCCAAATTTCTAGCAGTTTATGTTCCCAGCGTCTTCTCAAGCTTCTATATTCCCAGTCTCTACAGGTCTCATAATCTACAGTTTCTCTAGGCTTACTTTCTGAGACCCTTCCGGGTTCTCCTTTCCCAGTTACCAGGCTATAGCATTCCCAGTGTCCCCATATTTCTATTCTTCAGTTTCCAAGCCCTACAACTCGCAATCCACTCTCGGTATCCCCTCACGGGCCGACATGACTCGTTCCCCCGAATTGCTAAAAAGCCATGGCTTGCTCGTGTCCCCTATAATTATGTCAGAGCCTTGGTACAATGGATAAATGACAGCACCAGAGATTAATCACCGATGATGTTTTATGAAACAATGATGACTTTGATAGGCGAGAGTCGAGTCAAAGAAAAATGGCCCCTGCCGCCGTAGTGATGAATAGTCCGCATGTTGACGAGTGCGTACACTTGGCTCTGACGATCCAAACGGGGTATAATGAAGGGTTTAGGAGAGTGTAGCTGGTTACGGTCCTTAGTGGTTAGACTAGTTACTAAAATACAGGATCTGAGTTACATAGGATAGCTCTGGTCACTGCCATTGGACGCTCATTCTATTTTTTATAAAGCTAGGCAGCCATAACTTTTCTTTTTTTCTATCAACATTCATTATAAAATGGATTCACTTTAGTTATCTATATTTTGAAATCAGCAATTTCATATGTAACAGATAAGTAATTTTATAAATAATATGTAATTTTAATTATTAAGAGCTCTTCATAAGGAGAATCGTTGAAAACAATTTCTAAAAATCATCCGTATTTCTAAAACTATATCAAAACTTAACCTGTTGAAACCGTTCTTCCTATAATTGATCTGATTTAAATGGAATAGACTGTTTTATCGCAATGAAAATGATTGATAAAACATAAAACAAATATGTACCTATCAAATAAAATTATTAACGGATATAGTAAAAATTCAATGCAACAAATTTCTTATCAATATTCGGTAATAAATAATAGACATACCTGCAAATTAATTTGAAAATATGGAGATAATATATTAAAATATAGAATTGAAAATTGTACTGTAAAAATATGATCGTAAATAACTGAAATTACAGATGCAATATTGTCGCTACACATAAAACACACGTACTAATAACACTAATTTTAGGTGTAAGAACACATAAAGTAGAAAATGACGTTAAAATTCTGATATGGAAATGAGATTAAATAAAAAAGATAACGGAAGAATATAGAAACAAAATAAATGATAATAAAATATGTTCATTACAACTATTAAAATTAAAATATTGATACAAAATAATACGATTAATATGTATCATTATTTTTAGATTTGATATACAATATTACTATTAGATTTATTATATAATATTACTATTAGATTTAATATACAATATTATTAATATTTGATTTAATATAAAATATTATTAATATTAGTTTTAATATACAATATTATTATTAATTTTAATATACAATATTACAATTAGATTTAATATACAATGTTATTATTAGATTTAATATACAGAATTACTATTAGTATTAATATACAATGTTATTATTAGATTTAATATACAATATTACTATTAGATTTAATATACAAAATTTCTAATAGATTTAATATACAGAATTACTATTAGATTTATTATAAGTATATACATTATACAACATACCACACTATTACGAATAAAATTAATATATAAAATTAAATCACGAAGATGATTTGAAAGTATTGCAATGCACTGAAACTATTAAAATTAAAGTAAATTCCCAAAATTAATTGAAATGATTTAACATCATTAGATATAAGAAATTATATAAAACACTGCGATGATTGAAATAAAAGTCAACTTAGAAAAGTATTACATACCTAATTGAATTAAATTAATATATTAATCTGAAATTATTACAAACTGTTGTAAACTCTAAATATATTGAATATATTTAATCTAAATATAGGAAATTGTTACGAACTGTGGTGAATGTCTTTGATCTACATAGGGTAACTCACGAGTTATCGGTCGGTTTCACATCTTCGGTGATACAAGAAAAAACTAGACCAGTTAAATAATTATTAAATAATAAGTGTTAAATTACTAATTATTACATAATTATTATTATATATTAATATTAGATAGCCCTGTGTAATAATGATTATAATAATATTTATATCCTATTTTGTTATATGACCGAAGATGTAGTACTGACCGATAATTCTGAACTTACCAAATATGGAATTAATACACGAATTTATTAATTCTAACCATCTAAAATTATAGCAAGTCGAGAGCGAATGAAGTGAATAAGGAGTCTATAGGATAAAGAGGATAGAAACGGTAGAGTGGGAGGGAACTGTAGTCCTGTCTGCATCCGTCAATGTCACTTCAGACAACTGTCTACACCCCCCTCTCTCACCCCCCCCCCCCTTGTCTAAAGGAAGGGAGGGGGGAGTCCCTCGCTGCCTGTATTTACCCCTCGGAAAAATAGTATTTTTGAGTACAATTTAATCAGCTGATTATGGCTGGTGTTTCTTTACTAGATTTGTTTGGATGGAAGAAAAAGAATGGGACTGACGGCGAGATTAATTGTGATGATGATTTAATTATCAGGTTAAGATGGTTAAAATTGAAAAGTTATAATGGAATTGGTAATTGAAAAGGAATTAATTATTTCACTTCAATGAATTCAATAATTATTATTTTAAACTGATTAGTTTTATCACACCAATGATGAATATTGATTTACCTTCTTAATTTAATATTTCCATTCGTATATTATATTTTAATTCGAATCAAGGATACCTGCAGGTATCATGGATACAAATTTAAATATTTAGTTAAAAAGTATTTATCCTATACTTTTCCCAATATGATCGAAAATTTGGAACCGTCCGCTAACTCGTAACTTACCCTATTTAAATTAGACCAATTAGTTTTTGGATGATAAAGTTTTGTTTTTTACTGTTTTTGGATGATCGTGTTTTGTTTTTTACTCACCTAGTAGTAACCTTTGGTCTCCAACTCAGCGAGATGAGGATGAAAATGATGTGGATGCATCATCTGGTGATGCATTTGGTGATACGCCTGAGGATGCATACCCATTCCTGCATTCATACTCGCCATCTTATGCTCCTTCTTCCACTTCATCCGCCTATTCTGGAACCAGATTTTTATTTGTCTCTCTGTAAGACAAAGTGCGTGGGCTATTTCTATTCTCCGTCGCCTGGTGAGGTACCGGTTGAAGTGAAACTCCTTCTCCAGCTCCAGAGTCTGGTATCGAGTGTACGATGTCCGTTGACGTTTCGTCTCACCGTTGGAATTTACAGTACCTGAAATAGAAATTAAATCGTTAGTACGTTAGGAAATTGTCAGAGTGTTAATTTTAGGTTTCCGGCCGATCACAGATATATCGCCGTGAACTTTTCGTTTTCAAAGTTTTTAATTAAAAATATGATGTACGTTTAATTATAGACATCTGTTTCCATATACCGGATACTGTACCATCAATTGAGAAAAGTATAACTAATTAAACATCTACATAGATAAATTCATCTTTAATTCATTCACCAAAATGAAAATACATTTAATATTAAATTATCGCCAGCTATTATTCTTTTAATACCTATTTAATAAAGCGAAAATGAAATGATATTTTAAATAATATTTCAATCATCAAGAAATACATTCAATATATTGAATATAGAGTACAAAATAAAATATTTAATATAACAAAGTACATAATTCTATTGGACAACTTTTTTCCTATTTAGTGAAACACACATCCATACAACTGAACATATGTGGACCATACCAATTTACTTCTATTCGTTCAATACCATTGCAAACAACGTTAAAACACTTTATAATTCTCAAATAGAATACTATAATGCTAACACACTATCTTATCTTACGGTGGATATCGAAGGCCACCAATGTAGAAATAAAGGAATTGTTTTTCCCTTTTTTGGAGGTGAATATTCGTTAGTTGACACTTCTCATTTGTAACTGACGCACTCACAGCCACTTAATTGGCTATTTAGTCTGGTGTTTAGAATGGGTGGAACACTGGTGTAACTCGGGTGTAACACGGTTGTAACGCTGGTGATACACTGGTATAACATTGGTGGAACACTGGTGGAACACGGATGTAACTCGGGTGTAACACTAGAGTAACTGGGGTGTAACACTGATGTAACACGAGTGTAACTCTGGTGTAACACTGGTGTAACACGAGTGTAACATTGGTATAACATTGGTATAACATTGTTGTAACTAGGGTGTAATACAGGTGTGACACGGGTTTAACACGGGTTTAATACTGGTGTAACACTGGTGTAGCACTGTTGTAACACGGGTATAACACTGGTGTAACATTGGGGTAACACTATACCGGTAACTATTGGTATAGTAGAACTCGTGGCGTAACCTTGGTATCACACCGATATAACCCATTATGTAACACCGGAGTAACACTGATGTAGCTTATAACTGTAGGTGTGTCAGCATGAGATGTTCTTGAGAACATCAATGGCTTGAATATAGATAACGACTGACACACTAGAGAAGAGCTCTTATAGTGAACCTACAGTGTGATGTACCATGTACCTACAGTGTGATGTCCCATGTACCTACAGTGTGATGTACCATGTACCTACAGTGTGATGTACCATGTACCTACAGTGTGATGTACCATGTACCTACAGTGTGATGTACCATGTACCTACAGTGTGATGTACCATGTACCTACAGTGTGATGTACCATGTACCTACAGTGTGATGTACCATGTACCTACAGTGTGATGTACCATGTACCTACAGTGTGATGTACCATGTACCTACAGTGTGATGTACCATGTACCTACAGTGTGATGTACCATGTACCTACAATGTACCTACAGTGAACATACAGTAAACCTATCAATATTGTGATGTTCCATGTACCAATATTGTGATGTCCCATGTACTTAATATTGTTCAACGTTTCAGTTGTATGATCTATTTCTTTTCCATAATTATTTATAGCAAATCAATTTCAATGGAATTAAATAAACATGTAAATTCCTCTCTATCATACATACATTATATAAAGTACGTATTAATAACTAGTTGCCTTCTATTGATTAATTAAAAGCATATCGGTTGTAATTCATAATCTATCATTATTAAAAAGGAACAAAAATTATTCATAAGTTCAATATATCGACTTTTACAAATAGAAGATTGAAAAGTACTCAAATGATGATTTATTAAAGTAATTATAAACAGAAGGGCGATAGAAATTAAAGCCCATTATTTTGTACGTGTAAATGAACAGTCACTAGTCGAAAAAAAATGTATGCAAAAGATAGGACTTGATAGATATTGAATATGTTTGAATTTCTTTTATTGAACAATTCTTCTATTTAGTTCAATTTCTTTCTCCCAATAATCAAGAGCGTTCAACCATCAGACGTACAAACCACGTTATGTTTTCTGCAACAATTATTACACCCCAATGATATATTTGATCAAACAGCGGCACATAAATCGAGTGTCTATAGGTGCGTAAATCATGGACTCATTATAGTGTCAAACGTACGTAGTTCTGAGGTGTACTTAGGAAAGCAGCTCTTGAAAACCCACCGCAATCTCGCGACCAGATCAATCATGTCATGGATAAAGTATATATGAATCAATTGCATAGCACCTACCTACTAAAATAAGATGAATGTAAAGAGAAAATGGAATGAATACTACAGGAAATTAGTTCAGATGATAGATAGATAGTATTGTCAAAGGAATAAGAGTATTATGAATTATTACTTACTGTGATAGAAAATTAAAGGAGTCGTTTATGATGTTGCTATGCTTGAAATGATACCTATAGTGATTTATAGAGCTACAAATAACGTCAAAATGGCACTTTGTTAAATTCCAGATCACTTCTCTAAACACACATTCAGTTTTGAATTATTAGCTTACTAGGCACATCATTTTGTAAGCGGTTTGCGGTATTTTACGACACTAATATTTTCTTCTACTTAAAGCGACCAACAGTTGTGACAATGGCCATCTAATGCTAAATTAGACTAAATAATATTCTATCTAAAATTCTAAATATTTATAACATACAAATGAGACCTTCTTCAGTAAGACCCTCCATTTGTATTAAGGGCTAAAAACATTACTGAAAAACAAACGTATGGTATCCCAACCCACTGTATCATTCGTGTATGGATTGTATCCCCATCGAACGGATTGCATCCCTAGTGCCTTTGGATGGTATCCTCATCTCGTGGATGGTATCCCCATCCTGTGAATGGTATCCCCATCATCTGGATGGTATCTCCATCCTGTGGATGGTATCCCTATCCTGTGGATGGTATCCCCATCGAACAGATTGCATCCCTAGTGCCTTTGAATGGTATCTTCATCCTGTGGATGGTATCCCCATCCTGTGAATGGCATCCCCATCATCTGGATGGTATCCCCATCCTGTGAGTGGTATCCCCATCCTGTGAATGGTATCCCCATCCTGTGGATGGTATCCCCATCGAACAGATTGCATCCCTAGTGCCTTTGGATGGTATCCCCATCCTGTGGATGGTATCCCCATCGAACAGATTGCATCCCTAGTGCCTTTGGATGGTATCCCCATCCTGTGGATGGTATCCCCATCCTGTGGATGGTATCCCCATCATGTGGATGGTATCCCCATCATCTGGATGGTATCCCCATCCTGTGAGTGGTATCCCCATCCTGTGAATGGTATCCCCATCCTGTGGATGGTATCCCCATCGAACAGATTGCATCCCTAGTGCCTTTGGATGGTATCCCCATCCTGTGGATGGTATCCCCATCCTGTGGATGGTATCCCCATCCTGTGGATGGTATCCCCATCCTGTGGATGGTATCCCCATCCTGTGGATGGTATCCCCATCCTGTGGATGGTATCCCCATCGAACAGATTGCATCCCTAGTGCCTTTGGATGGTATCCCCATCCTGTGGATGGTATCCCCATCCTGTGGATGGTATCCCCATCATCTGGATGGTGTCCCCATCCTGTGGATGGTGTCCCCATCCTGTGGATGGTATCCCCATCCTGTGGATGGTATCCCTATCATGTGGATGGTATCCCCATCCTGTGGATGGTATCCCTATCCTGTGGATGGTATCCCCATCCTGTGGATGGTATCCCCATCATGTGGATGGTATCCCCATCGTGTGGATGGTATCCCCATCCTGTGAGTGGTATCCCCATCCTGTGTATGGTATCCCTATCATGTGGATGGTATCCCCATCATGTGGATGGTATCCCCATCATGTGGATGGTATCCCCATCATGTGGATGGTATCCCTATCGTGTGGATGGTATCCCTATCGTGTGGATGGTATTCCTATTAAGTGGATGGTATCCCCACCTTGTGGAGGGTATCCCCGTTATGTGGATGGTATCCCCATTCTGTTAATAGTATCCCCATCCTGTGAATGGTATCCCTATCTTCTGGATGGTATCCCTATCATGTGGATGGTATCCCCATCATGTGGATGGTATCCCCATCATGTGGATGGTATCCCCATCATGTGGATGGTATCCCTATCGTGTGGATGGTATCCCTATCGTGTGGATGGTATTCCTATTAAGTGGATGGTATCCCCACCTTGTGGAGGGTATCCCCGTTATGTGGATGGTATCCCCATTCTGTTAATAGTATCCCCATCCTGTGAATGGTATCCCTATCTTCTGGATGGTATCCCCATCATGTGGATGGTATCCCCATCATGTGGATGGTATCCCCATCATGTGGATGGTAACCCCATCATGTGGATGGTGACCCCATCTTGTGGATGGTATCTCCACCCTGTGGATGGTATCCCTATCGTGTGGATGGTATTCCTATCAAGTGGATGGTATCCCCACCTTGTGGAGGGTATCCCCTGCGTGTGGAGGGTATCCCCAACATGTGGATTGTATCCATGTGTCCGATGAAGGATTGCTAATGAGTCAGTCGGGTTAAAGCATTAGTGCCTAATGTACTAAAGACATCTCTATGAACTCGCAGGAGTGGGAAAGTGGGGAAAATGAATTGAAAAACTATCAAATGGGATGAAAATTATATTGTTGGGGGGAAAAAGAAGAAATATTGGTAAATATATAGATTGTATATAGGGTAAATTTTTTGTGTATAGGGTAAATTTGTTGCAAATAGGGTAAATTTGTTGCAAATAGGGTAAATTTGTTGCAAATAGGGTAAATTTGTTGCAAATAGGGTAAATTTGTTGCAAATAGGGTAAATTTGTTGCAAATAGGGTAAATTTGTTGCAAATAGGGTAAATTTGTTGTAAATAGGGTAAATTTGTTGCAAATAGGGTAAATTTGTTGCAAATAGGGTAAATTTGTTGCAAATAGGGTAAATTTGCTTATATATTAACGGCAATGATCTAATTTAAATGATCCGTATTTTTTGTTATAATATTAAATTAATATTTTTAATTGTTTTCAAAATTGGTTTCAAATAACCATTATTAAAGATATATTCCACTAATTCCAATTTCATTTAACACACTAAAATACAGATACAAAAAAACGTATTGGACATACTGTAATACTTTCATACTTATAAGTATATACATGAAGTAAAAACATCTGCCTATATATTAAGATATGGTGAATTAATCAAAGCTACAACATATCCATCATAATATAGATTGCATAGTTTATTACTGTGTTGTATAATACCAGGGATGAATTATCTGTAAAGTTACATGTCATGTAATTAGCAGTGTTAGAGAATAATTATTATGAACTACTGTCCTATGTAGTACTATTACTTTTTTAATTCGAAATTTGTACTTGTAATTTGAATAAAATAATATAGTAACTAAAATGAATGTGTATTAATTTTGTGAATTATTTTAAAAAATCGAATCGAAATTAATACAGTAGATTTCTAAATGAATAATTATCTAAAAAATATGAATTATTTTGAGAATTATTAAAATTTTCAATTTGATGCAGATTAAATTTATTTGTATATTTTAAATCAAATTTTTTTTCCCCGTTAAATTGCGTTAACTTTCGACGCTAGCAAATGCTAGAGTTAAAGAGTACATAGTTTGTAACTAGGGACTAGTAATTAGCACCTAGTTAAAGAGAACCTATTCATCATTGCGTAAATTATTGCAGTTTTATATCAAGCTTCTATTTAAGCACACACAATGATTAGAACATCAGCACGTACGTATAAACTAACTAACATGTGATTCATTGTAGCTACTTAAACACTGTAGAAAGATGACAAAAAACAACACTCATAAATTACTTTCTATATCGTTAGATATTTTTAAAAATACAAATTTGTAAACAGAAATATATACTTATTATACATGATTTACATGCAAAAATGATTATCACCATATATAGCAATTAAAAAACACAGTAAAATACATTATCATATTTTTTTTTGAAGTCCAAGTAATAAATTTTCCATCGAAATAAGTATATTATAGATGATTTATATTCATAAATAAACCATTCATACCTACTTATTAAATTTACACGATAGATATGTTATAAAGAAGTACATAATACCCCATTCGATAAAACATACAATTTGATTTATTTAGTATAAAGTACTAAATTTCTCCGCATTGAGATATCAACCAAAAAGTACATTCCTTTTCTTAGTCATTATATTCTGGTCTGTCTCTCTTCAAACCAAGTAACTCCCACAAGGCAAATAAATCATCCTGACTTGAAATACAAATAAATAAGTAAATAAATTCCCCGGAAACAAGATCACCTCAAGTACAGTTCCATACAGAAGTTCCTACCACTGTTACCAGTGCTATTTCTACCTAAACAAACGGACGTAAATATCACAAGGAAGGAAGGGATGATAGTATCTAGTGGAATGCTTAGACGTCGCGACACTGGAAAATTATTTGTACATATATTCATTTATATCTTTACAAGTTATATTCAATATTAAGAAATAATTATTTTGTGTGGCAATTACAATAAATCTAGAATGTCAAATTTTCTTTCAATTTTGATTTACAAATTGAAAAATTTTGTCATACATTTATTTGAAAATTATCGAAAATTATCTGAAATAAAATATATATTTAATAATTATATTATATCTATTATTAAAATAATATTGCCTTTAAAAGTATCAAATTACATCTACAACTGTAGCTGAATACAGAACAGTATTTGAAACTGTATCTACAACTGTATCTCGATAACTGTATCTTTATTTACAACTGTATCTTGATACTTAACTGTATCTTTATTTACAACTGTATCTTGATACTTAACTGTATCCTTATTTACAACTGTATCTTGGTACTTAACTGTATCTTTATTTACAACTGTATCTTGATACTTAACTGTATCCTTATTTACAACTGTATCTTGATACTTAACTGTATCTTTATTTACAACTGTATCTTGATACTTAACTGTATCTTCATTTACAACTGTATCTTTATTTACAACTGTATATTTATTACAACTGTATCTTTATTTACAACTGTATCTTGATACTTAACTGTATCTTCATTTACAACTGTATCTTTATTTACAACTGTATATTTATTACAACTGTATCTTTATTTACAACTGTATCTTGATACTTAACTGTATCTTTATTTACAACTGTATCTGGATACTTAACTGTTTCTTTATTTACAACTGTATCTTTATTTACAACTGTATCTTTATTACAACTGTATCTTGATTCTTAACTGTATCTTTATTTACAACTGTATCTTGATACTTAACTGTATCTTTATTTATAACTGTATATTTACAACTGTATCTCGATACACAATTGTGTATGTCTCATCACCACACGAAGCCCATTAGCCACACAAGATGTGCTTTGAAAAATTAGCAACTTAACCACATTATCCACAGTTAATCCACAACCACAAACTGCACCACCACACTTCAAACCACTCTAAATTACTGCGGTCCGTAGATTAGGAATTGGGAAAAACATTCACTCATTTTATAGACAGTGAAAAAAAAATTTAATCATTTTAAATCGATTAATCTATAGTAATTAATCTAATTAATATTTTACTAATTATGATAAGATAATAATTTATAAACAGTTTGAATGTATTGAAATAGAAAATATATAAATGTACTAGTGTATTTGCCTGTTAAATATAGCTGGTTCTTGCATTTTTGACCATGTTGCAATATAAATATAGATATATTTATATATAAAAATAGTTACCTTTATTAAGTCGAGATATTGCAATTTTAATCTAACTATAATGTATTTATTAGATATAATCGTGATTAATGAAACGTATACCTCTATAGAGTAACTCAATACATTAATTTATTACCCTATAGTTATAATGCTAGAAACATATGCACACTATTCTAAATAATAACATGATTATTCATAGTATTCATTGGAAGGCATTGTTCGAAGTACAATTTTCCCATAGTTTGTATGAGTTAAATACAATGTATTTATTCAAAATATACAGGCTATACTGTATAGTTTCAGCCGTAGGAATAGTACAGCCTGATTGTGTGTAACATTACTGCATGACTGTAGGCTTACATGACCGTACACAGCTACTGATTGTAACAAATGAGTGGCTATTAGTTAACGTACAAGCTCTGTGTGTATGTACATGTATATAGCTGTGTATAATATTGATCTGTAGAATTACAAGAAGAGACCCACTACACATGTGTGGATCATATGTGTAAGTTCTATTCATACATTTCAGAAAAATGTGTTCATTTGTATAGAAGTCATAATATGAAAAACCATTTGTATATAAGTTATAATATGAAAAACCATTTGTATATAAGTTATAATATGAAAAACCATTTGTATATAAGTTATAATATGAAAAACCATTTGTATATTAGTCATAATATAAAAAACCATTTGTATATAAGTTATAATGTGAAAAACCATTTGTATATTAGTCATAATATGAAAAACCATTTGTATATAAGTTATAATGTGAAAAACCATTTGTATAGAAGTCATAATATGAAAAACCATTTGTATATAAGTTATAATATGAAAAACCATTTGTATATAAGTTATAATATGAAAAACCATTTGTATATTAGTCATAATATGAAAAACCATTTGTATATAAGTTATAATGTGAAAAACCATTTGTATATTAGTCATAATGTGAAAAACCATTTGTATATAAGTTATAATGTGAAAAACCATTTGTATATAAGTTATAATGTGAAAAACCATTTGTATATAAGTTATAATGTGAAAAACCATTTGTACATAAGTTATAATATGAAAAACCATTTGTATATTAGTCATAATATGAAAAACCATTTGTATATTAGTCATAATATGAAAAACCATTTGTATATTAGTCATAATATGAAAAACCATTTGTATATTAGTCATAATATGAAAAACCATTTGTATATTAGTCATAATATGAAAAACCATTTGTATATTAGTCATAATATGAAAAACCATTTGTATATAAGTTATAATATGAAAAACCATTTGTATATTAGTCATAATATGAAAAACCATTTGTATATTAGTCATAATATGAAAAACCATTTGTATATTAGTCATAATATGAAAAACCATTTGTATATTAGTCATAATATGAAAAACCATTTGTATATTAGTCATAATATGAAAAACCATTTGTATATTAGTCATAATATGAAAAACCATTTGTATATTAGTCATAATATGAAAAACCATTTGTATATTAGTCATAATATGAAAAACCATTTGTATATTAGTCATAATATGAAAAACCATTTGTATATAAGTTATAATATGAAAAACCATTTGTATATTAGTCATAATATGAAAAACCATTTGTATATTAGTCATAATATGAAAAACCATTTGTATATTAGTCATAATATGAAAAACCATTTGTATATTAGTCATAATATGAAAAACCATTTGTATATTAGTCATAATATGAAAAACCATTTGTATATTAGTCATAATATGAAAAACCATTTGTATATAAGTTATAATATGAAAAACCATTTGTATATTAGTCATAATATGAAAAACCATTTGTATATTAGTCATAATGTGAAAAACCATTTGTATATTAGTCATAATGTGAAAAACCATTTGTATATTAGTCATAGTATGAAAAATCATTTGTTTGCAAAAAAATATCAGAACCCTTTTTTAGTGTTTTCTAATAAATAATTGGTAAACTAAAATCATAATTAACTGCTAAATACGTTAATCACTCTGATTCACTTAAACATAAACGATTAGTAGGTAATTACATTCGTTAAAAAGGCTTTAATTTTTGTACGATAAATCAAGATTAAACTGCCTACCACGGAAGAACTATCGGAAAATTAAGTAACCTTAACCTTCGACTGTATTTTTACTCACAATTACAATTACTCTAAATCAATCAAATAGAGTAAAACTTTTAACGTTTATTTGATTTAAATGAAGTTATAGCGGTTAGTTCCTTCAACGATGTTACTATTGGCACTATGCCAGGTTTCTACCTACTGTAGTATATATGCATTTGGTGACATACAATTAATGCACATATGCATTGGTTGTGAATTAATAATTATTTATCTTCAGTGTGTTTAAATAGAATAGTAAAGATAGGGTTATTTTAATCAGATTTATATAAAAAGAAATATTTTATATACCATTTTGACTTCAATATCTAAATATCGAATTTTTAAATGGTTAAATAATTCTATATACAAATAATGAATTAAACAATTCCTATTTAAATAGAATATTCCTCTTGTTTGTAATACAAAAATAATGTCTTTTTAAACAAATAAGAAATAAAAAACATAAACATGATAGTTCTAGTCGAAACGATTGCGTAAGTTAAGCCCCTCGTAGCCGAAATTGCCGAAATGCGTAACTAATAACGCCGCTCAAGGATTCTGATACGCCGAAGAACATCATCTATCAGAGCTAGAGCCATTTCTCACCTTTTATCAATATTTCTGAGCTGATCTATTAACGCTACGGGTCAAGCTGCCGAAAATATAACATCATATACGGAAAGTAGCTAGTGAAATAAGATGCAACGGATTGAGGTAAAGTATTTGTAAAATATAGGCAAACTTTAATCATAATAGCTTTCGAAAAAATCTGGTAGGTTTTTTTTTCCAAAAAAAAAAAAAAAATTAATCTTCAACTATTTTTGATATATGAACTAAAGAAATTTATTAGTGGTAGTACATTTGAAATAAATATAAAATTTAAAGAGAACCTGAAAACTATATCATGTATTGAAATTTATTCGAATAAAAATTAAGACATATAATTGAGTAATTAATTTAATGCAGAAAAAGATATAAATAAAATATAAAATCACAAAACATGAACAATTATAGAATTATTCGATTAAAATATTTCATCTATATTTATTACGTAATATAAAATGACTTATAACTAGGTTGAGAATGGAACATTTCGAACATATGTGAGACACAATTGCACATTCTTTCCATAGATGTATAACTATTACAAACGAAAAAATTGAGCAGACTAGTATATCAATATGAAATATAAAACACTCATTGTATTTCATTTCACAGCATTGCAGAGATAGTTATTATATTGCAACATACAACATACCAAAAAAGCTGTGTACAAAATATTAAAAAGGATGTGTACAATACATAGAAAAGGCTGTGTATAATAAATTAAACAGGATGTTAAAATATATTTAAAAAGCTGTGTATAATACATTTAAAAGGATGTGTACAATATTAAACCAATGACGTAATAAAATCGGAAGCCCGAACTCTCTGAGTCTAGAAAAGTTATTGAAAATCTGCCAAATTGATGGATTCGTAAAAGTGGTGAAGAGGAGATGGAGAAGTGATGAATGAGAGGCCCGTGGATGAGTGGAGAGGGATGAGTGGTGAGTGGAGAGGGGGTGAGTGGGATGAATGGTGAGTGGGATGAGTGGTGAGTGGGATGAGTGGTGAGTGGGATGAATAATGAGTATGAATGGTGAGTGGTGATCATCCCTGATCCATCTTCTATTTATATGGACATTTTTAAGTGAAGGTAGAATTGGTGTCGAATGCTAGAGGCTTTGACAGTTGTTATTATTTCTCTTATCAATCATTTGACTATCGAAACCTAGCAAATAGAACGAAAGAGCATTAAGTCACTGTGGTGAGACACTGACAAATAAGACAACGATAGAAACTATAGAGACTGAGATAGCAAGCTAGACCGCATGCACAGTGCGCTTGATAGATGGCTCTTTCGACAGCTCTCATTTATAAGGAGCTCTTAATTGGAAAAAACACCATAGAGAGCGCTCTTTACGTGTGTATATTTATATATATCCATACAATGTACTATCTGAGAAAAGAACCACTGTATCTTGCTAATTTAATAAATCTTTTAAATTTTGAAATCTTACAGATTTGTCGTAGTTCAACCAGACTAATTTTAAAAAATCTACAAGCATTCCTTTAATAAGTTTACTTTTGGAAATGTGAAATTAGTAGACTGTGAAAAAATCATTACAGATATATTTATTTTTGATGGTACATACTTCAGATTGTATAGGTGTTCATGTGCATATATTTAGTGCAAGTTATAGTACATAGAAATATGAATTATATGTGCTGCATTATGAAAATGGACATTAAATTGTTATAGAAAACTACTGGAAATATTATTGTTAAATATTTTACTGTTATTTATTCATATATAGAATACGAATTGTACGTGAATCAAAATTAAAAGTTTATTAATTATTACATAGGTTTATGTCATTATATTTTTAATTAAATAATTCATATTAATTTTGTTTTAATGGAATTTTATTTTTAATGAAAAAATATTGTTTTAGAAAAAATAATCTGTATTAGCTATCTTTAAAAGAAACCGTGAAAATAAAATAAACAATTAATTTCGTTAATGTTATTGTTCACACTGTTAGCTATTATAGAGAGTATAATGAATTCACATGTGTTAACAATTATTCCAAATTACTACCATCATAAATTTAAATAAACATCAATTGTTAAATGTGGATTCTAATTGAAATATGAGAATTAAAATATATTGTTTTCCTTCAAATTTTCACTAACGAAACAGTTTTTTTACAGAATCAATTATAAAAGAAAAATTAGAACGATTGATTAAAAAAATAATTCAGAAATACATTTAATGATAAATTTAGAATTTAATATAAACGATTGATTTAAAAATAAATTCATTAATCAAAGTATTTTTCATATTTTACGGTAAATCATTTTTACTCCGTAACCCGCAAGTAAATATATTACCGTAAATATAAACATATTTTACACCGTTATCCATCAATATATTACGGTAAATACGGGTGTTTCGCTAAGCATAAAGTCACGGACAGTGTTATCTACCGGCCCAGTGAACATTTGATATATACTCTTTTATGACACTATCAATTGATGCGTGAACACTATTAGTGAGTCTTTATGTACAGTCCCTGTGAAAAAATTAAGGTGGGACCTTAGAAGATTAAGGTGGAGTTTATACTAATCTTCTAAGGCGCCACCATAACTTTCTATCCAACTTAAAAACGTATTTTAACAAAATGATAAAAATATGGTAAAACTATTATAAGATTAATGATGGATGCAATGAACTATGATTCTATTTTATGAAAGTAAAGTGTGTTTTGTATGTGGGTGGTTTAATTAATTATCAGAAGAATAAAAATGAATTAGTGATGTAAATAAAGGTAGGGAATTTTTGTAGGCATATTATGCAGTATGGGCGGCCAGTCTTAAAATAGAAGAGATGAGAGACAAATATAAACAAGGGAGGTAGCAGAGAGAGAACACCTCTTATACTTCTTACACCTCTTATACATCTCTCACCTCTTATACCTCCTACAACTCTGGCCATCTGCACCTCTTATACCTCTTACACCTCTTGCCATCTGCACCATCTGCACCTCACTCCTCCTGCTTTTCATTTTCAAATCGCCTCACATAAAACCTCAGTGTAAACCCAATTAAAACTATTAAATATCTAACAATTTACATCTTCATATTCCAATACTCTTCTCTCACTTGCTTCTTTCCTTCAAAAACGAACCTCCCTTCTTCTGGTCACAGGAATAATCCCCAGAAATCCCATGGAATTGCCACAGATATGAGAAAAGTCCCCTGAAACACTTGGTGTGGATCTTATCAAGATTTAACCTCAAGAACTCTGTTCATCTACTAAAGAAACTATGGGAATTTTGTGGGATAAAATGTTGTGGGATAAAGTGTAATGCAATGATATTTTGATGAATAAAATTTTGTAGGATAAATTGTATGGGATAAAATGTAACGAGAAATTTTTTCATGAACATTTTTTGTTTGAAAAATTTTGTTAGATAACATTTCGTGGAATAATATTATGTGAAATAAAATTTTAGGGATGAAAAATTGTATACTAAAATTAAAAGAACTATTTTCAATGGATTTTTCTGTACTTTGATAGAATAAATAAATTTTGTAAATCCAAGATATGTGAAATAAAATGCAGCTAATAGGAAAACAGTGGAGACAGATCTGTCCTATTGTGACCAGACTGCTGGTCACTAAAGATGAGTGGTGCGAACAATTACACACTGGACAGCCTTTCTCCTGGCCAGGTGTGCTAGAATTAATCACTTGCACCTTCATATCGCTCTGAAAACTAAGTCATTTTATTATTTGCACTATTTCTAGCGGATATAATTATAAATATTGAAAAACCGTACAATATTATTTTATAGTAATTTAGAAATTTTTCAAAAAGATTTCTGTTTGAATAAATAAATATCTAGAATTACGAACTATGCAATAAAAAAAGTTTATGAAAAATTACGAAAAAAGTCTAAAGTTATTTATATTCGTAAATATATACTAAAATTTAAACTTTAAACTATAACGATTTAAAAGTGTTTATTTTAACTGTTGAAACAAATATAAACTTTACTTAATTCATTTTTTCAAAATATAGTATTTTGCTTAATTTTATAAATTAATATAATAAATAAAGCGTTTTATTATCTATTTTTTTCACGTTTTTTCTTGCATCTAAAAATCAATCGTGTAAACCGGAAGATAAGCGGTTTGACAACTTTAGAATATGACAGTCATTGGTACAGAGTGCAAATACAGCATAGCAAATGATACTTCATTAAAATATAGATAGCACTTTGATAACTAAACTATAACTAGTTTGAAATACGTATAAGTATAACTTATTACACTGTTATACGTGCAATAATAGGTGATATTTTGCGTAAAAACCTCTAATTTGTGTTGATTTTGTGTAATAGTTGGATATGAATTGAATCTAAAGTGATAACTTGTTAAATATATGGGACTTAATGTATTGGCTTAATATTTATGGTATAATTATATGGTTTAAAATGCAGCTGTCAATTCATATATTGTTATTTTATTTTATCTTTTAAATCGTTGATTATTTTATTAAATATTTGGAAATTTTTCTGAATCATTTTAGAATTTAAATATTATTTTCAAATAACTCCATCATATTACCATTATTAATTAATTATTGACCGAATTGTTTTTTTTTTTACTTATATATAGGGATTTACATCTGTGTATATTTTGTATAGTTTTTCACTCAATAAATATTATTTTTATCATAATTAGAAAAAAAAAGTTACACAAAATATTTTCAAAAAAAAATCCCTTTTCATATTTTTTTTCTCGTTCGTTATTCTTCCCTCTCTTATTGTTTTCTCCTTCTCATCCTACTTCCCCTTCTTTTTTCTCCATTTCCCCTCACTCTACTCCCTTTAGTCTAAATTGATGGCGTTTCAGTCAGTTTAACTTTTGTGGTAACTTTTTCACCGATCTATCAGAAAGTTTGACAAGAAATCGAGAGCAGATTGAAATCATTCGAGTACGATTGGATCTCTTGACTAATGAATGGATATAGCATCCACGGAGTAGCTTTTCTGCATCCACCAGCTTGCCACCAACTGATGGTAGGTGACTGTTAAACGTTGGATATTGTTAACTATTGTATAAAGTTAAAATAAGTCTATTAGTAGAATGATTAATTACATACTAGAATAATAACGGTGTACTAGAATAATAACGGTGTTTTCAAATTTAAAAAAAAATCAATATTTTTATTCGAAATAAAATTAGCGTGACTGACCACAAACAGACAGACAGACAGACAGACAGACAGACAAACAGACAGACAGACAAATAAAGATAAGCAAACTATTTATGGGGGTGATTCAATTTTTTTGTAGTTGAAATATGTTTTTTACTGATTTTTTACATTTTTATATACCAAGGTGAATCATAAAATATATATAAAAAATTTCCAATACGTTGAACATTTCTACATTTTAAACTATAAGAAACTTATAATATAGAAAAATTTAGCAAATTAAATAATTCTTATGAAACATTTTCACTATATCATAAAATGTTCACTATATCAGAAAATGTTCACTATATCAGAAAATGTTCACTATATCAAAAAATGTTCACTATATCATAAAATGTTCACTATATCATAAAATGTTCACTGTATCATAAAATGTTCACTATATCATAAAATGTTCACTATATCATAAAATGTTCACTATATCATACGATGTTCACTATATCATAAAATGTTCACTATATCAGAAAATGTTCACTATATCATAAAATGTTCACTATATCAAAAAATGTTCACTATATCATACGATGTTCACTATATCAGAAAATATTCACTATATCATAAAATGTTCACTATATCATAAAATGTTCACTATATCAGAAAATATTCACTATATCATAAAATGTTCACTATATCATAAAATGTTCACTATATCATAAAATGTTCACTATATCTTACAATGTTCACTATATCATAAAATGTTTCACTATATCATAAAATGTTCACTATATCATACAATGTTCACTATATCATAAAATTTTCACTATATCAAAAAATGTTCACTATATCATAAAATGTTCACTATATCAGAAAATATTCACTATATCACAAAACGTTCACTATATCACCAAATGTTCACTATATCAGCAAATGTTCACTATATCATAAAATCTATGTTAACCAAATAAAATGTAAAAGAATTAACTTGTAATTAAATATATCCCTTCTTTTTATACCACCAAACATATGTACATATTACAATGTATTGTGAACATGTGTGTTGAATCATTCCTCACTGGAACATATAGCTATATACAGTGGAAAGAAAATATATAGAGCATTGATCATTATTTTAAAAGTACGTGGGTAAGATTATATGCGATAAAGTGTATAAAGTGTTTATGTGTGCTATTATTTAAAATGATAAGAATAAAAGAATGCTATAATAATTATATATAGTCGTCATTTCAAATGGTGTAATTTTAAACCATGATGGATTAAAATGTAATTTTATCATCAAAAAGGTAAATTAAAAGGTTTAAATCTAGTTCAAATAATAAAATGTTTAATTTTAATGTAAACGATTTAAAATTTCAATATGTTCTTTGTTAAAGTAATAAACTAGGCAAGAAGGATTTATTCCTGGGATATTAAGTGAATATCCCAGGCAAGAAGGATTTATTCCTGGGATATTAAGTGAATATTCCAGGCAAGAAGGATTTATTCCTGGGATATTAAGTGAATATTCCAGGCAAGAAGGATTTATTCCTGGGATATTAAGTGAATATTCCAGGCAAGAAGGATTTATTCCTGGGATATTAAGTGAATATCCCAGGCAAGAAGGATTTATTCCTGGGATATTAAGTGAATATTCCAGGCAAGAAGGATTTATTCCTGGGATATTAAGTAAATATTCCAGGCAAGAAGGATTTATTCCTGGGATATTAAGTAAATATTCCAGGCAAGAAGGATTTATTCCTGGGATATTAAGTGAACATCCTATGCAAGAAGGATTTATTCCTTGGATATTATGGAGATATCCCAGGAAAGAAGAATTTATTCCTGGGATATTAAGTGAATTTACTAGGCAAGAAGGATTCATTCCTTGGATATTATGGGGATATCCTTGGCAGGAAGGATTTATTCCTGGGATATTCCGTCAATATCCCAAGAATAAATCGTTCTTGCCAATTGGAGCAATAATTTCATTTCGAAGCTAAAAAAAGATTTGGTTTATTTGATAAATATAATGTTTTGTGTGTTCCTTATCTCTGTAAATAATGACAAATTCACTTCTAGAACTGAAATCATTAATATAAATAGTACAGTAGCCGCTGTTATCTATTTTACCCTTTTATCAGTCTTCTGATTATATTCAGTAAGTTAATGTATGAAAACCTGTTTCCAGCAATATCACAAAATACAACATTTTTTTATAAAAGAAATAAAATAAATAAAAAATATACATTGTAAAATTCAATAATCTCTTTATAAATTAGTCAAAATTTCTATTAGTTATATATTATATAATAGCAAATTTATTTTTAATATAGCAAAATTTATCGCCAGTGTTAATTTTCTTTAAAAAATTTAATAAATAATCCAGTAAGAAATGTGACTAAATTTATATAAATTATAGTAATATTGATATTTGAATGTATTTATATTGTTAAATTTATTTTACTATATTACAAAAAACGTGATTCTCTGAACATTGTAAACAAATTAGAACTAAATAAAATAAACTTTAATTATTAAATTTAAAAATAGATAAATAAAATTACATTAAATTATAACAATTATTTTTGATCAATTTTCAAGACCATATATTGCCTCAATATGCCAGGAATGGATCCTTCTTGCCGAGGATATTCCCTTAATTAGAACAAAGGAAAATAAGGTTAAATTATAAAATTGAAAATATAAATAAATAGAATTTTTTTTTTTTTTTTCATTTTTATTTAAAATTATTTTTGATCAATTCTTAAGACCATTTAAAGGACAATTGTTTAAGCAAAAAAAATAATGCTAAACTCTTAGCACAAATTGGTAAGAAGAGCAAATGACTTGCAAACTAATGTTGCTACTAAACAATCATTGCATGGAAGATCGTGACGTCATTCCTTTTCCACAAACTTGCCTGGCAATTCTGCTAAAAGGGACTCCAGTAACTGGAACTGGTTCACAATACCACCACGACATGGTAGTACAAACAGAGTCTAAATAGACAGCGGAACAATTCCCCAAGATATCAAAGGACCCCTTTGTCCACGTAAATTAGATTGAATTGAATAAAAAGAGCTCTGGAGAATCCTACAGTAACCCATTTCGTTCCACCATTACTTATAATAATTAATTAAAGACCACTCTTCTGAAATTTCAATGGACATTGATGAATATCAGACGCATGATGTTTGTAAAATTCGTGTCCACACTGCAGAAACTGGTAAACCGCTCACAGAGAAAAAAACTACACAACACCTGTTTCTGCTTTAAAAGTATACTCCATCGCAAATAATCAGTAGCAAAATCTATCTATAGCTGTAATCAATACTAATTAAAAGTTTTTGTATGTTTGTACCGTCATGTAAAACTAGTTTCATAATTACCCAAATAGTGTATTTTTATATGCAATATTTGACAAATAAACTTCAAAATGTGATCTATTCAATGGTGATAATTATAGGGAATAAACAATGATTAGAACTATTAATGTCACTGGAATTTTCCTGTCGGACATAACAAAACACATAAAGTTGCTAAAATATTACTGTCCGTAACAGAGCAAAGTAATAAGGTATTTAGTGTGAAAAAAAACACTGGTATATAACTAGTTATAAAGGGAATTAATTTCATATCACAGTATAATAATTATTACGCCCCAACAACCCTCAGACAACTTTATGGTGGGGCTATTGAATATTAAGTAGAGTTCCTTTTTAATCTTGGATGATTCCACCATTCTCACTAATTGGTAGATAGAGAAAAAGTAATAGTGGGGCCATAGAAGATTAAGAGGCACCCCTTCTTAATCTTCTATGGCCCCACCATAACTAGATAAAAACATACTTAGCAAACTATATCATTACTATATGAATTTATTATACATTAATGTTGTATAGCTGTATCATAGATACATTATACATCTATAGCTGTATCATAGATACAGCTATAGATGTATAACAGATACCATAATAGATGTATCCCGGACACAATATTTAGGATACTCTTCAATGTATACAATATTTAGGATGCTTCTCAGTGCATACGAAGGATACAATATTTAGGATACTCTTCTCACGAAGGATACAGTCTCGTCTCTCGAGGTCAAGTAAAGCTGATGGCTGTGCATCACATTGATTTCCCTGGCAGAGATACAGTCACAGCTAGCGTGGTGGTGGCGGTGGTAGTTGTTTGGATTTTTGATTCTCTATCTGTAATTTATGGCTTCAAAAGCAGAGATTGTTTGGGGGTGATTCAATGGAGTTGCTTGATTTGTAAGCGATGTGAACTGAAGATTGATTAGAATTGGATTTTCACTTATCGTGTGAATTTTTGTGCTGTTTTAATTTGAAAATATAAGGTCATAGATGATTAAATAGGGTCTTCTGTTAATCTTCCATGGGCCACCATAACTGAGTTCCTCTGTATCATAGAAGAATAAGAACGGTTTTCTCTTAATCTTCCATGTTCCCACCATAACTTGCTTTCTGTGAATTAGCGAAGATAAAATTGGATCTTCTCTTAATCATCCATGGACCCATCATAACCTCATTTCTGTGAATCATCAAAGATTAAATTGGATCTTCTCTTAATTATCCATGGACCCATCATAACTTCTTTTCTGCGTACAATCGAAGATTAAGATGTGTTTTATCCGGGCCAACCATAAATTTCTTTCTGTGTATCATAGATCTTAATCTTTAATGTTTTCTGTTTCCCATAAAGTTTTTTAACTTAGGTTTTCTCTTAATCTTCCATGGCCCACCATACAAATTCCACTCTGACTCTGAATGCATTCGTCCTTGCGAATGTAAATGAAGATGTGGTTGCGTTAATGATGATAGTCTGGTGTTCCCCTCTATGCTCTGAGGGGATCAACTTATTTAATGGGTTAACGAGGCCACTCACAGTCCCTTGCTAGGTTGCACAGCGAATAATTAAAGCAGACGGATTGCCACTCGGTGTGCAACCGGGGAGGGATCCCAGGGAAGGGATCTGGGAGCAATATTGCACCAATGTTGGGGCAATGTTGCCAGGCAAGATAAATTTATTCCTGGGATATAAAGGGAATATCCATGGAATTAATTATTCTGCCTGCGATGTCCCTTAATATCCAAGGAATAAATTCTCGTAGCCTGGGATATTCCCTTAATATCTTAGGCAAGGGATCTGGGGGCAATATTGCCAAAATGTTGGGGCAATGTTGCCAGGCAAGATGAAATACTATATTCTCTTAATATCCCAGGAATAAATCCTTCTTGCCTGGAATTTTCCCTTAATATCCTAGGAATAAATCCTTCTTGCCTGGTATATTCCCATAATATCCCAGCAATAAATCCTTCTTGCCTTGGATAATCTCATAATATCCCAGGAATAACTTCTTCTTGCCTGGGATATTCCCTTATTATCCCAGGAATTAATCGTTCTTGCCTGGATTAAGATTTTTTTACCAGTGATAAAATCTCTTATGAAAATTAATGTATAGCTATTAATGTAAGTCTGATTTCATTCTCATTTTTAATGGAGAAACATGTCTTTTAAAACCAAAGTATGAATTAATATTCCTGTTTAATACATCTTTCAATAATTTCATTGTATATGGAAAAAGTGATATTTATATGTTTCACTGTTTTTGGAGAAATGTGGAAACCAATACCTAATTGTCAATTATTATCATTAATATCAATAAAACAGTTATTTTTTAAATGTATGTTAAAGAAATATTATAATTTAATAATAATATTTATAATCATAAATATCAAACTAATATCGATACTGTATTCTAGCAATAAAACAAATAAATAAACATTTTTATAAACATTAAAGCTGTAGCCTACAATTTTTCTTTCATCCTTGTAAAACAAAACTATTGGTCTACTATCAGTAACTTAAAACAACAAACAACTAACAAAACAACAAACAAAATATAGAAGGAATAGCGTTACCCTCCTAAGACATAAATCAAGGGTGTTAAAAAATAGACTATAGGAGAAGTATCTTTTGATTTGGTATAGATTTTCTCTGGTTCCATTGTCCTGTTTCCCTTATCGAAGCCTCCCATTAATCTGGACAGTTTCAATTATTGCTCTGCCTGAAACTTTCTCAGGATGGATTCTTCCACTGTGGGAGAATTGGCACAGTTCACCCACATTTAAATTAGTCCTTTTTGATGATTCCATTGAATAGAGGAAAATATTTTGCATGAAATATTTTGAGGATTTTAAATGTTTGTTTTATTAGTAGATTTGAATATTGCGAAAAATTGTAAAATATTTTTCAAAAATGATTCTGAAATTTAAAAAAAAAATTAAGTAACTTAGAAAATTTGCTAAACGAGATAAAAAATTAAAAAAAAATCAATTCATAACGGATATTTCTTTCAAACAATTGATATCAAACACTCAATTTATAATTTAAAAAAATTATAATCATAACCGACACTAAAAATAATGGAACTATATTGCATAACAAATATCGTTAAAATATTATCATGATCGATATATAAACATTTCCTCCGTTAGTATGTTTAAAATACCATCCATCAAAATTGGCTGGAAACTATCAAATTTATAATAAAAAGTATTTTTAACAAGCATATTTGCATCTAAAAATATGATGCATCTCCAAAAATAATATTATAGAACCACTTCACGTTCACCATATCAGCTGTGACTATATATTTCCATATATGAATAGTAATATAGTTTGTATTGATCGATTTCTGGACTTACAGAGGATATGTATACATACAGAATGTCAAAAATGTCCGTTTTTTTGTTTTAAAAATCATACAACTGTATTTGTATCTTTGATAGAAATTATTTGAAATACAAATTAATAGTAGGTTTAATTTTATGTTTCCTAACCCGTACTCGGTTGCTCCAGATTGATGTCCCAATATAAGGCCACCCTCCATATACGGGTTAATGATTTAATTGTGAATTTATTAAAATTTCCACATCATAAAGAATTATAATGTTTATTTTCCAATTTAAATGTTTTAATATATTTTCACTTTGTAAATCTTGTAGTTGAAAATGCTTCAATAATCGACGATATTTTAAAACTAGGAATATTAAACCCTATATGTATTCAATTGAAATATATTTACATATTAGATAATGAATATGTATCACCTGATAGATCTGTAATGCAATTAGCTATAGAAATGGAAATGAGATGAAATGATTTTAAAAAAGTATACGAAATACATATACCGTATAATATAGATGTAAAATATGCCATATATGAAACATCTGCTTGTTTCAATAATTTGAAAGTGTTTCAAAATAAATGGTAATAGTAGTTATTAAATAGTTAGTAGGATAATTTAATTAATTAACTTATGTATATAATTATGGCTTTAAAAAAACATCAATAGAAAATAAGTTTAAAATTATCTATAGTTTTAAAAAAGTTATAGAAAAGTTAAGGAATTTGTATGTGTTTAGTTATTTTAGTTACAAGAATTTTCATAATGTCCTTCGAGATTATAGAGTTAGACAATATCAAATAAAATTTTAATTAAACTTAGTCTAATTTTTTTCTCACACTTTTATAAGAAAAAATTAATTAGAAACATAATACACAGTTACTAAAAACAATTGCACAGTGTTGGTTCCTAAAAGAATTGAAATCTTATAGAACCTAAAAATTACCAAAATCAAAAATTTCATTATATAGTACTAGATTAAAATTGATACACTAAGAAATTAGACTCAGAAGAAAAATTTGAAATTATGATAAATTTACCTGAATATATATACTAATATATATTAACCGATGTAATAAAATAACTTGAAATATTTATAAGCCGTCAAAATAATTATTGTTTTTTTTTTCGTATATAAATATAAAATAATATTTTCACATTAAATTGATATTGTTAGTTGCTATAAATGGAAACTTTAATTAATATTTACAAGAAAAACATACAATATATAATTTGTGATGTAATATAAACACGTTCATAATATTTAAATATTTTAGTTATGGCAAACCGTTTAAAAAGATGAAATAATCTAATTTGAAATTAAATATTTAAATTTAAAGTTCCAGATTCCCAATTAGATTCTTTATAGATATAAATTTTTGTGATTATTCATTGGAATAACTAGAACAGGAATAAATTGGAATTAGGGAACCGTCACAGTTATTGGACACTTTCAGTAGTCGGAAAATGTGCTAACATAAGTTACGAACCAGATAGGGTAAGCTCCGAATTATCGGTCAGTTCCACATTTTCGGTCATATAAGAAAGAACGATATAGCTAATAATTATTATTTCACTAGGGTTGGTTGATTTAATTCAACCAATCCTAGTGAAATAATTATTACATGAACCGGAAAACATGTAAAGAATGATATAGGGAATATCGAGGGAATACTAGTATTAAAAAAATATTATAAAGTGAATATCGAAAGAATATTCTTGTAACACTGGAATTATTTCACCCTGCTGTAAAATCCAATTTTTTTCATTTTTCAAACGACAAAAGCAAAGAGTGGATTATAAAATCTGAGGAGCTAAAGTACCTTCATACAAGAGTTAGGGGGGTAAAACCCCCCTTCTATTATATCAGCCCCCCTTCTCCCTCCATATTGACCAGCATACCGTGACAAAATGGCGGCTGAAGCACGCGACTGGAAGTCATAACCAGGCAGAACCATTAGTAGATTGATATTTCACGCTCGGAAACTCGTAATACCGTGAATAATTTCACTCAAGAGCTCCCTTTACCATTTTCTCTAATAAAATAATAGGGTGGATGAAGACATGGGTGGTAAAGTACAGTATATCGCTCTAAAATGTCTCAAACACTACTTATGGATTAGAAACACCTAATCTAATAGAATATTCTGTAATAATTGTGTATATACCATACTATTTGTCTCCTTTTTTATAATCATCCCATATTTTCCTATAAATAGGCTTGATTTTTGTTCTAAAATTCCATCATATTACAGTTTGGAGAATTACTTCATGAATACTAAATTATATAGATATTTATATTACAGTCAGGATATCAGGTAACAAATCATAATACAAATAGAGTTGAATTATACGCAAATATATAATATATATAGTTTTTATGTACTATGAGAGAATATATGAAAAATATTTTGATAGTTATCGATTCTCTTCTCATTTTTTTAAATTAATTTTTTAACCCTGTAATTATTACATGTTATAAAATTAACTTATATTTATTCTATAAATATAGTATTTTATTGAAAATTCTTTAGGTTATCACAGTTATAGTATATATATTGATAGTATATTATATCTATAGGGGTAGCCGGAAATTTCGGTCTCAAATAACAAATGGCCTCTCAACATAAATGGCCGTTATGTAGTTTGTTGTATCCGCTAGTTTGTTGTACTGCACACTTCTTGATTATTCAATGACCTCACAGGGGGTTTCAGGGGGTGGCATGGCTCCCAATTCATCTAATTCATAAGTTTTATTTACACCCAAGACAGAATATTCCGAGACAGAATTTTCCGCTCAAATCTCTTGTTAAATAAATGTCAAAATTACTAATGTTACGTATCATTTTACAATGGTTGATGATGTTATCCGCTTATAATAAATAAACTACACCTTTTAGTATTCATTATTTCAACCTTTTCTATTATTGTTCTTAAATCTAATCATTATACAATGAGACCAAATTGTCCGAGCCCGAAGTTTCCAAGACCAAGTTTTCCTAGAACCATCTATAAGATCGTTTAATTAGAGATTTTAATAATTGTAGTTTAATTTTATATTCATTTACATTCATATTATACTCAAATTTACGAAATAGTTAAATAATAAATTTATCATAACAAAGGAAAATTGCCTTCCTTGATTATATGAAGCAAGTAAATTATTTTTATTTATCAGCTTTATATTTTCAATTTTAGTTGGGGTTTAACGTCTACATCGGAAACAAATACCATATCTCTGACGTTAAAAAGAAATACAGTACAAGGGACCAAAAGGAATCAGAAAGGAAAGTTGCTCCATAAACAAAGTCTTCCGCCACCGTTGGTGACAAGCTCATGAATGCAGGAAAGCTACTCCGTGAATGCAGTCACTTACCAAGGAATGTGACGAAAAGGGACACAAACACCGGTGGCTGCACTCACGGATGGAAGAGGAAAATGAAGAGGTGATGGTAAATGAAACCTATTAGCCTACCTAACACAAAATGTAAGACCTAGTAGTTGAAGAGCATAACCCTAGCGCTATCCTCTAAAACTGCAAGTAGCGTTAAAAAAATGATATAAACATGGTGAAAATGGAAAAAAAGACAATACATAATCCAAATTACAACAGTTTGGGGCCCAAGGGATACCACCCCCCTTCTCTTCCATTCACCACAAACAGCTTTAGGATAGAGCCCCTGGGGGCATTTTCAACTTGAAACTATTTATGAAACAATTTATTCGTGAAAGTGACTATTACAAGTGTTGCTCAAAAAAACATAAATACATATATCACAGCCAAAGAAGATAAAAATATTCTTGTTAATAAAATTAATTGTTTTCAGTTATTAAACATATGGGAATAATATCAATTTCATAGTGTTTGTTATATAATGGTATATTATACTTAGTGGAGTAGAGCTATATTTATAGCATATTTTTTTATAAATTCTACTATACTTAATTAATTGACTATATAACATCGTTTCTCTAATATACATATGCTATACTTTTGAAAACTTAATTCCGAACAAATAATAATGACAATTACTATTATCTGCATGTAATTAATTATACATATAACGAAAATTAAATAAAAAAAACGCTATTACTAATTCATTATTCCATTGTATAATCATTAATGTGGCTGAATATAAATCAGTGTTTAAACATATAAATAAATGAATAATTATACAAAGAGAATCTAAATTAGAGCAATACAGACAAATAAATTTTTAATATATTCAATTCAATTAGTAAATTCAAATCAATTAGTAAATTCAAATCAATTTGTAAATTTTAATCAATCTGAATTTTTTTTTGTGTGTAAATATTAATCAATTTGTAATTTTTTTTTTCTGCAAATTTCAATCAATTTGTATATTTTTTTTCTTTAAATTTGTTCAATTTGTAAAATTGTTGAATTTGTAAAATTGTTGAATTTGTAAAATTGTTGAATTTGTAAAATTGTTGAATTTGTAAAATTGTTGAATTTATAAAATTGTTGAATTTGTAAAATTGTTCAATTTGTAAAATTGTTCAATTTGTAAAATTGTTCAATTTGTAAAATTGTTCAATTTGTAAAATTGTTCAATTTGTAAAATTGTTCAATTTGTAAAATTGTTCAATTTGTAAAATTGTTCAATTTGTAAAATTGTTCAATTTGTAAAATTGTTCAATTTGTAAAATTGTTCAATTTTTCAATTCATGAAATGCGTCAATTTACAAAATATATAATTATTACTCAATACCATATTTATTTTCAACTCATGATCAAAAACTGCTAAATTGTTCGATATTTATTCAATTTTCAAGTTTTCAATCTACCACCACGCTTATATACGGACCTGAATGGATTTCTCTTAGAGATGGTGTTTTTTGAGGGAGGAGGAGAGAAGGAAGGCTTCTAGAGACGACTGACAGTGACAGATACACTCTGACACTACCACACTCTCGTACAAAACCAAACACAAGCTTTAACTCTCGACCAGCCAGCCAGCGCTCGCTCGCTTGCTCGCTGCGATTGATAAAAATTTAAACCCATGAATGAGAAATTAGTTCTGAGAGATTCGGTGTAGCTTGAACGTGAAGAGATTGTGAAACCTTTTCAAACATTGGAGCAGTACACTATCATCATTTTTAAGTTACTTATTTGAAATAATTCTATTTTCAGAAAGGTGATATTCATAACAAAGATATCATTTGAAATATGGAATTACTCGAATATATTCAAAATAGCCAGAGAAATATGTACTCTAAAACCTGTTTAAAAAAATTGATAGAAGCTATTATTATATCATATCTAAAACTGTATGTAAATTATGTAGATATGACAAAATAGGAAAAAATTTAATGGATTAAAAAAATAGGAAAAAATATAGTTGTTCTCCTTTGATTTTATGTTTCATGATACCAATTGAAATTAAAGTTAAATAACAATTTTCACGTGCCCGAAAATGTGGAACCGTCTAATAACTCGGACCTTACATCATATTAAATAAAATAAAGAAGAGCTTTAATAGCTTCAAATCCAACGAAAGCAATAAGTGCGGAGGTATAAGATTTGTTTATAAACAATACCGTCACAGCTAGATAACCGTATTCACCTATCAAATATGCTATATAGACTATATATGATAATTACTATAGTAAAGGAAAATTATACTTTGGACATTTGTGATATGTATGAGGACCACAAAAAACAGTTCCTGTGTACAGAACACTTGTGTACCTTTTTTTATGATTCATTGATTTTACACATGAATAATGTCAATATTATACAGTTACTATCAAATGTATAAGAAACAGACTTTTAGTTATCATACATTCTAGTAAAGTCACTGCATTATGTTAATTTAAATAATCACAGTTTTCTAATTTCTATTATTTTCAAATCTTAAAAAATTGTCTTCGTCTACCCAGACCAATTTTAAAATATCTACTAGCATTTCAATTAGTTAATTTTATTTTTAGGAAACTATGAAATTGAAGTTATAATTAGTAAAATATATTGAAAAAAAACTAGTAATATCAAATATGAAAAGAGCTGTTATTTTCAAAAAATATTTATACACATATGTAATAATAGCTGAAAAAATATATATAATAAACTAAATTAAAAAGTGCAAATACTTTGACAAATATAATGGTATTGTCACCTGTTTACAACAATAAATATCGTTTAATTTCTCTGTACCACCAGCATTTGCATATCTTCAATATGTATATTAAAAAAGTAGTTATATTAAAATTTAAATAATCTGATAGGTAGTAAATTATCTATTAGTAAAATGAATAAATTACAAATAGGGGCATAGAATATAATTTATATGTCGATCAATGTTTTATAATTCAATATATTAATTTAGCATTAATAAAACTTGGGAATACATTAGTAGTATTTTGAAAGTTATCAATACAATAACATGAAAAATAATATACGAGGTTTCCTAAGTATTTTATTTAAAATACTTAAAAAGAGACCGCATATATCACCAGACCATTAATTGTGACACTTTTCAAAGGTGTGAAAAACCTACTTCTTATAGTCACAGATTGTTGTTTAGATCTTGGAGACATAGCGAGAGATCTTCTACTTGATCACCAAAGACTAATGGCTCAGATCTGATCTGGAGGTACGATCTAACACTATATTTGTCACTGTTTCATCAGTAAAAGCTTATAATTTATACAAAGATTAAAATATATTTTAAATACACATGTAGTTATAACTACCTAAAATGATTTGCAATATGAAAATAAAGCAAAGATTATGCCAATCGTTAAAGTGAGATAAATTAAAGTATATAAATTGAATTGATGATAATTTATTACACTTAATAAATCTTAAGGTGATTATGTTTTTTTTTTTCAATGCAAGAACTATACCGAACCACTTTTCACCAACTGTAATTATATTTCATTGTGCGACAAATAAAACTCTAAACGACACAACAATATTCCCATAAATTAGGAACACCGTAAATTCTGAGAGGATTATATTGTAGGTGATTTGTCAAGCACAAAAGCCAGTACACATGTAGTTATAAAACATCTAAACAGAGAGATATTTGTCTGGCGCTGGCCCCTCTCGTCGAGTGAGAATTTATTGCATCCAAACATTGTCCCAGAGTGTGTGTGCTTTGCGGTGACCATTCGAAACAATTAGCTATTACGCGGAGAAACAAAAACACTGATTCACGCTCCAACTTACGACTCAGAGAAAAAATGATGGTGGATTATAGAAGATTATTATAATTAGTTGAGTGTTGGCGCTTAGAGGATTAAAAAGGGCTTGATAATCTTTTATGGTTGACTGAAATTTTTAATGATAATGGGACTTGAAGATTGGTTTGGTACTTACTATTGGTGCCAAGATGGACTCTCTTCATCCATGGATATATTTGAGGCTTAGATCCCCCAGCGGTGGAATCTCCAGCTTCACTTCCTTCCCCCGCCTCACTTCCTCCACCTGATCCTCCATTTCCTCCACCAGTTCCACCACCACCTGCCGCACTAGTGGGGGTATTTTGTTCTGATCCACTTGTGGACCCAGATGATTCTGGAGCCGCGGTGGTGACGGAAAGGTCTTGAGGGGACCCCACCGGGTTAGAAGTGGCTTCACTGGGGTCAAATTTACAGGGGATTATATTGGAGGAGTTTGTGTTAGTTTGAGGAGTGGATATTGGGGAGGAGGATGGCTGTTGTAACCTCGCGTGGAGTGAGGGACCAGGAGTGGAGTTCCCACTGTCTCCACCTGTTCCACTGAGAGAACCAACTACTGATGTGGACACTGAAAATAAATCTGTAGCGGATTGTGCTCCATTCGGTAAGGCGGAGACAGCTACTGGAGTGTAGGTTCCATACTGTTGTAGAGGTGGAGGAGAGTAGCAGGAGTCGTAGGAGTTCATGGCTGCTCCATAATAATCAGCTGCTAGGGCGCTAGCATCTTGTACTCTGCCATAGCATGCAGCCGACATGGAGTTCACGAACTGGTACGAACTCATATTTCACCTTTTCACTTTTTAAAAAATAAAATTAGAAGACCATAACTGCAGGTCTGATATTAAAGTCTTGTACTGTGATTTGACTGATGTATTTACTTCACGTTAACACACTATATATATCACATGCATTACATCAACACATCATTAAAATAAAGGAGCAATTCATTAAGATAATGACCTGATATCGAGTGACAGGTTCACCAAATCAGATCTCATCTAAACTCAATAATTGGTGCAACAAGTTTTTTTAATTAGTTCTCCTTGAGTAATCAACAACAATGCGATTTCCAAATGTTCTGTTCGACGCATTGACCACAGGCACCACTATAAACAAATCGTTAATAAGCAGTTCGGGGGTTGACACACTAGACACGTCTTAGTCCACACCACGCCATCTGGCTCTAGAGTTAGTAGTTACTGGCAGTAAGCTCGACAGAAGGGTTTGAGACCAACTCTTCAGTTCACCCCCTCGTCACAAACTCCGCCCCACAGTAACGCCCCCCGCCAAGCACCGCCTCCGCCTAAAAATATACTCCACTGTGATATTGATGCACTTGCTTCATCCTACCTTTTGGAGTTTTCATCCTGCCGTATGAATTAGTATTGAGAGTTGACCGATTTGGCGCCTCACCGTTAAAGTCTGTTGACTGTCATCGAGACGGTGGATTTGGAGAGACAGCGCCAGAACCACAGAAAGTTGCTGTAATCCACTCCTAATAATGCTGCCAATGAGCCCAAAAACAAAGACTGTGGTTTTTGTGTCGGTCTTCAAAACCAAACTATTATTATTTCGGTCTGAAATAGAATACATTTGGTGTATTTGTTTGAGTGTAATAATTCACACTCAACCTGGAAACTTTTTTAAACCTTCCTATTCATCCTGTAATCACTTACTAAATTATCAAATATAACTATTAACAATCTAATTTTACATTGATTTAAGTAAAAAAATCCTAGTAATGATGAACATATTAATATGAAGTACAACCCATCACAATTAGTAATTACAATAAATGGAAGCCTATAAACATACATTCATTTCTAAAATGAAACTACCTTAATTATGTAAAATAAACAGCAATATAGAAAGATCTATAGTTTTGTAGCACTCAAATTAAAAATTCCTTTTAAAAACAGATCTAAAACATCAGTAATTTAGATTAGCATTCATCTAATTTTTAGTGAGTGTAATCATTCATCATTACAGCATTTGATTGATAAAGAGTCTTAATTAAGTGTTGCATGAGTCGTTTTAGCAAATTAATTACAATTAATATACTGCTAATCAACTTTTCAAGATAAATATGATCGGCCCACCGATATTATCAATCTACTATGGCCCCACCATGTTTTTATGTTTGGGTATTTGGAGTATTTAAGACAGGGTAAGATCCGAGTTATCGAATTGTTCCGCATTTTCGATCATAAATAAAAATTATGATTGAACGTTATTGTAATTGGTATCCATGATAGCTGCAGGTATCATGGATACAAATTAAAATAACGTTCTATAATAATTTTCTTATTTCATCGAAAATGTGGAACAGTCCAATAACTCGAATCTTACCCGATTCATTTGAAGATAAACTGGTTATAATTATTTGAATCTCCCTGTAAAGACAAAAAAAAAAATAATATCAATGAAAATGATCTAATATATTTGACTACAAATAATGATATTGAAAATCCACATACAGCTTGAAATAATCATATTAAATGAAATTAAATCGTTGTTTTCATTTATAAAAAATCCATAATTGGATAACTCGAATTAAAAATGAATGGAAACAATTTTCAGTTTATTTTTATTTTCAAACTTCTAAAAAAATCTTTGTTTATTGAAAGAAACTAAGTTTTAACTAAGCTTCCATTTATTATAATTTGAAATTGATTTATATCGTGTTGATTTTATAATAAAACTATCAATTACAACATTGTATACTGCATATAAAACAAAGATATAAAAGGAAATTCCAATTACGGAAAAGATCAATTTATAAACAATCTTAGATTGGAATTGGAGTTTATCAACAAGCAAGACTGCATTTTAGAATTATTGTACTATATATACCTATCACTATCTATGATTTTTACAATAATGATGTAGAATTAATCAAAAGAATGTAGAATTTTAACTTTATTTAAGAAGAAAACATTTCCCATTAAAATTAACTGACACTCATTATATTTAAACACAAATATGGGTGGATATACCAAATAAAAAATTAATATATATAATGTAATATATAATGGATGAGAGAGAAAATAAGCCTTTGAAAGCTTAAAAATGAGTATAATAATATTAATTTAAAAAAAAAATCAACATTTAGAAACTTGTACTTAATTTTTTTGTGAACAGTGTTGGTCCTAAAATAATTGAAATATTACACTGTGCTATATAAGTAAAAATAATTGTGAAGATGTTAAAGGTTTGATGGCTGATTCTTAATGTATTTTTGTTCTGATTCTAAAAATGATTTTATTTTTGCCCAAACAGGTCACATTTTACGGTACAGAAATTGAAGAAAATTCATTAAGAAATATATCTACAATATAGTGAGTCTGCAAAAGATGTATCCACTGCCATCGAATTTATCTTTCTACAAAACTGGGTCTTCATGTAAAACACATTTTTGAATTGAAAAATAAGATCAAGTGTGTTTGCACATATATCATCTGTATTAACACATGTAATTGCAACTTAAAAAAAAAAAACAATAGTACAAAATCCTGACCTGTTTGATTAAATGGATAACATTTCTGAGATCAGCATGTAAAATACTTCCAGAGACATCTCATTGTAACCCTATCTCTAATATCAAGCAGGACAGTGTCAGTGTTATAGGACATAAATATTAGCAATACTAAAAATTTATTTTAGATTATCATTTTATATGAAACGTAATTATTATTTACGGTTAGAATGTTCTAAATTATTTACAGCTAAATGTGCTAAATTTTCTCAAAATCACGTTTCTCAATATCAATGAATTAATTAATAAAACATAATCAAATAAGCAACAAAAATCATAAACATTTAGGTATCATATTATACGGATCAACTTAGAAAATCTTTTACTACGAGGGTTAACCCTTCAAAGACTGACTGAGGAGTTTAAGCTCGACAAACCAAATTCATTCAATATAATAACCCTATTCCCATCAATCTTTGGTAAATAAAAGTTTGCCCTGTACATCATATATTTCGAGCTGCTGGTTTAAAAAATATTATTGTGTAAAGAATACTTTAAAATTTTGTCAGTCAAATTAGGGTTAACGTCAACATAGGAACTAAAACACTATTGCTAAGGTCAAACTGAAAATAAATACAAGGACTGGCAGAAACAGTCAGAAAGGAAAGTGGCTCCGTGAACAAAGTTACCTACCACCAGTCGGTGACAATGCTCAATGTTGCAGAAAAGCTACTCTGTTAATACAGTCATTTACCAAGGGAATATACGAAAAGTAACACAATCATCGGTGACTAAAATGACGGATGGAAGAGGAAAATGAAGAGGTGATTGGTAGGTAATGAAGCCTACGAGCCTATACCTAATATAAAAATCTAAACGTTGCAGTTGCAAAGTATTCTTGTCATTTCATATTACTGCATTATTTTATAATAATTATTAGTTAACATCTTTATCCAATATACCTTATTTCAAACATTCTCACAAATAAATTTATTTTAGGGTCATAGAAGATTAAAACTTAACCGTATATACGTAATCTTCTACAGTGCCACCTTGAATTTTTTATGTGGGCTTTGCTTCACATGGTTATTATTCAGTTTTTTTTGGTTTCCTAATATTTATATTTTTTTCCCCAGCGTTTAAGTTATGCTTTTTTTCACCTATATCTTAATTTTTTATGTACTTCTACTTCACCCATTGAAATTTTCATTCATGAATTTTGCCCTACAGTTCACAATATATCTCGTAACCCAAAAGATTTTTTCAATAATTAACATGAAGTAACTAAATTACGATGATATTATAATATTAAAATGAATTATTCATGATGAGTATAAAAAATATAATTCTTGAGTTGTTACATGCAATTATTATTATATTGTTATTATTATGATATCTAAAAAAAAATTTATTTATATAAATAAGTTCATTATTTAAAAGAAACCTACAAACTTTATTTAATGAGTAATGTCTAAAAGAAAGTTAGAGGCTAGAAATGATATAAAATAGATTTTTTTTTTAAATTTAATTTACATATTTTCTATCTCATTTTTTATTACTTTTTTATTTTTTATATTTTTTTTTTCATCACTGTAATTTTTTTCTCTAAAATTATATACCATATTCCCCTGTATAGAGTTTATTCACAGATGTATCAGAAAACACAGTAATTCCAAACCCTCCAAATGTTACTATATAATTATTGACCTATTTTCACAACCTAGCTTCACAAACAATTTTAAACAAAATTGCTTTCATTCAGACACATGTACAAATAACCTACAAAACTATATAAAAAGGAGAACAATATATCTATATAATTATCGAACGAATTTTATTAATACAAAAAATTATTTTCCTATAATTTCTGAACGTATTTTTATTTTAAGCTAGTTTAAATATTTCTTTAATTTTCATTATCAAATCACTTACATCACAAAAATTATGTCCATATATCTAAACGTAAATCAAGCCTAATAAATTAAACCATTCAAAACAGCTCTAGCATCACGATCAGCTGATTTTACTACGAAAGTGTTACAACTCTACTACAGAATCTTACGATTCATTCAGAAGTTTTCTCGGAGAGGGCCATAAAATGGGCCATTGAGGCACCAATAAATTTACAGCCAAATGTGCCTGGTCAGATTCACGTGGTTAACCCATCAAGATGATTTGTAGTGCCTGCATTTTGAGGGGGAGTGTCATTTGTTCGACATGAAGATGCAGTTAGGTCTAATTCAATTTCTGACTTCAGTTTTTTATTTAGCTATACCTGAGAGATACATTTTCAGTATGTCGTTAAATTTGACTAAGATAATATGATGTAATTGCTCATTTTTATCATTTTAATTATTGTGACCCTGAGAGAAAATTATGTAAGATTTCAGAAGATTAAAATTTAATATTACATATAAGATAATTTTTCTCTGGGTGGGGATATTTTAAATGATTATTCTGGGAGACGATTTTCTTGCAAAAAATTCTTGAATACCAAAAATCATCTCTTTCTCAATCCCGCTAAAAGTCATGTAAGTATGTTCCTCTATACTGGACTCCTTTATAGTGAATCTAAAGTTCTGAGAAAGGGAGTAGCTCGTATACTGACCAAATATTCTTTAGCCTTCCATGATCGAATGGTCAGCTGATTTAAAAAAACAAATTGTCAATTTATGTCAGACTGAAAAAAATTAGTTTACTATACAGTGTAATTCTCTTACCAATGACTCTTCATTCACTATAGAGGAGTCCACTATAGAGTATATGAAATGTATAGCCTATTACTCAATAGAATGACATCATCGTCACCTTTCAACGACAAACACTTAGCAGTTCCCAAAGCGTATAGCAGACAGAGCAGAATTTATTGCTTTAGGGTGCAAGAGATGAAAGTGTGCCAAAATCAGTGTACGTGGCAATTCAAGAGTCACTTTTAATGGATAAACTTTTGATGTTTCTGAGTGAGAATGGAAGAAAAAATAATGAACTATAGTGAGGTAAGAAAAAGTTCATCTATAAGTTTATTATAATTTATTGGAAATATCAGGGTTCGGTAAATTTTTAATATTTTTTTTATATTTGTAATTATGTTAAAAAGTGAAAGTTATGGTGGGGCAATTCAAGAATAAATTACTTTAATCTTCTATGGCCCCGCCATAAATTTTTGTCTGCTTTTAAACTATTCACATACAATATTAAAAATTAACCCTTTTGATGTTATGTTACATTGCTCAGAAAAATGACAAAAATTATCGGAAGGTAAACATGACCTATAATCTGACCTTTAGAAATGTCTGATTGACCTCTCATGACCTGTGTTAGTACCCACTATCCTAGTACTGTGACCTCACCATATAGCATATTATATATTATTAATTTATTATGAAGCTTAGTGGATAATAATTTAATTAACAATTCGTTATTGAAATAAATACCGTTCATAAATATTTGACTGTTGAATTTTGAATTATTTTTTTGATAATTATCTTTTGTTCAAAAGACGCTATTTTCCATTAAATCAAATTATTGGGCAATTGACTTAGATTTATTTAACGTAATTTATCATAAAAGTTAAAAATAATTACAATGATAAACGTTATAAGAGTTCAAAATTGTTTTTTTTTTAATAAATGCTACAGAGATTTATTCCGTACATATATTTCAAAACTGATGCTAGAAAGGTATGGTGGGGCCATAGATGATTCAGCTTAGATATCTCTTATTCTTCTATGGCCCACCATAATTTTTCTCCGTGCTCCAAACCCCAATAAAAATACGACATCATTTTTCATTTGAACCAAATATCAAAAACCTTCAATTTTGAAATAAAAACAATACTTAAAATATACGTTACTCTCCAAAAGCAATACAGATCACCATTAATCAATACTCTTAATTATAACATCTACTTTCATCTGTGAATAATTAATTGAAATTCAAAACAACTGCAATTATTCAGATATTGCAGTTAAAAACACCATAGTTTGGCTCTAATAATTCTCACTTATGCATTCAAATAGGGACGCAATCATTATAGTGTCCATAGTGCAATAATCTTTTTCACTGACCGTACTTTGATGGATGAAGATTGATATGTAAACATATCATTAAATATGATATTATATATAGAACACTTCCTTTTTATTTAATTATATGGTGTGACTTGCAAAACTACACTAAGTTCAATGAAAGATGTTATTGGTCGGTTACCTTGCACCTGGCAAATAATAACCCTTTTTAACCGATGGTAGGTATAGTAAATAGATGATATGATAGTACACTATTAAAAGCGTATTTAATGTTCCATTTCACATACACAATATGGTAAATTTCCGGATAGGTATTTTTCATGTGACTGATATGATACTTTAAACAAGCAACTGATTATTAAAAAAACTACAGTTGAAATGTACCTCGTTATATATAGGATTAGCCAGCAGGGTTCTTTGTAAACGTTTAAACGTTGTGCGGATATCATGTTTCCATTGTCTCCAATCAACATTTTAAGCAAGATGATTGACAAGTTTTTTTATTCTTTCTAGCATAATTTAAAATATTGTAAAGTGGTAGAAGTTTCAGTATATTTTAGTTTGTTATAAAGGGAGGTACACGACTAGATATTTCTGAACTATAGTGAATTAAATAGTTAGTATATACCATCACAAAAAGGCAATTATATAGGGTATAGTGAATAAATAGTGATTTCAGTTTTAACTTTTTTATGGAATTGTTTTATTTTTTAATTTAAAAATATTGTGACCATTAAAAATTACTATTAAATAATATGATTAAATAATTTTTTAAATTTTTAATCATTTATTTTAAATTTTGTTTTGTTTCACTGAGTTCTAAACGATTTCGTGACGTTAACATTTTTTAACGATCTTCTCTGAAACTTCTGAACAATCTTAACAATTTTGATAATAATTTCGAAAAAATAAACGAATTATCGGACAGTTCCACAATTTCGATCATATAAGAAAATATTATATATTAAATAATTTCTCATGATCGATAATGTGGAACCGTCTGATAACCGGAACGTACCCAACAATATATTTTAGACAATGCATAAAGCAAAATGTACTTCAAATGAATATCTAAATAGATTGGAAAAAGAGTGTACATGTATTATGCTGAACACTTGCTCTGAATTCAAACCAATAAATAACATGAGAAATGGTTCATTGTTAAATTCAAAATATGCTGAGTCACGCACCACCTCGTATAATTAGTGGCAATTATGTTTTTTTATCGACTACATGTCTCATATGTATTAACAACCGAAATTTTGGTATAGCATACACAGTACCAACTATAAGATGTAAATGCTGCATTGATTTCTTATTTTATTTCCAATGCTAACTGAGAAATGGCATACTTTGTATATAAAGAATTCAATTCCATAAATAGAAATCGGAACCTATATCTCCAATGTATTTACAGTTTTAGAAATAGGTTCAATTCACCTTTTTTTAAATTTTTATCATCGTGAAGTTTCAGTTACCAAATCTGAATTAAATATTTGATGAAAATTTTAATAAGTTATTATTGTAAAATCACTTCAGAATTTTTACATTAAAATGTATATGAATATTTTGATGCAATTTTTTTTTTGAGATTTTTATCATGTATTTATTTTTTTTTTCTTACCATGTGTTATATATCCATCAACCTTACTTCGACGTGTACATGTAGCTATTTTTATTCAAAGTATCAATAAGAAATATATATACAATTAAATACTAATAATTATTTACAGTTAACTAAAATTTCCCGTAATTCTAGCGTGTTATTTTTCATATCTATAATCCAACAGAAATTATACTAATCATTTTTTATTTCAAACACATTCCCAATAGAAAAGTTATGGTGGGACAGAGAAGATTACGTAAGGTACTACTTAATCTTCTATACAATTTTTTTTTGGGTAGTATCATCATTTTTCATTTAAATATATATTTTTTAATCATTATTATTTCAAAACATTATATAGCTGATTTGAATACATTTATTACAAAACAGGAAGTATTTTGCAGATTTTCATTTTTTTCTATCTATTAGAATACGTTTCGTGCTGTTGCAGGACCATGTGAAGTGTCCAATTCGTTACTATCTATACTAATTATAATCGTCGTGTCTCTATTTATTTAATTGGCAATGATAGGATATTTATTTATGTTTATGACAAGCTGTAATATACAGATTGAGGTAGATGAATGATAATTTATTAATTAGTTAACATATAAATAAAAATTATTAAAATTTTACACGGCAATATATTGAAATGATATTTAATTATAATGTTTTTTATTTTAACAGGAAAGTTCACTTAGAACAGGTTAAGTTACACTAATATTATTATCATTGAAAACCCGCTTTTTTTAACGGGATGGTACACTAGTGTACTGTTAAAGTGCTTTTAAACATTATTCTATTTATTTCTATTATAATGAATTAATGATTTTATTAAAAGTTTCAATTTAATATCAAGCTATGCATGCTAGTAAATAAATATTTTAGCACTTCAATCACTTGTATTACAACTATTATATTTATAAGTGGCTCGTAATTTGTGATATCCGGCTTATCCGTCCGCATATCATCGTAATAATAATATCGAATATTACTAAAAATATAGAATCAAAATAAAATTACTGTGATAGAACAATAATACCAAATTAACTTTGATATAATTTACTGTGATTATAAATTAAATATAAAAATATCAATAATCATATTATCAATTAATGTATTGACGAACTTTCATTGTTTAAAATTAGATTTTTTTTGTAAGGTTCAAGTGCCAATTTATATAATACTATATATTAAACACAATCATTCGACGAAATGCATGCCATTATCTTGGTGATGTGAACTTATCAGAGTCAGCAAAGGAATTGAATATTCCAATAAGTAACATTTTGAATTTAAGATAGTAAATAATAAGAAATAGCATGAAAAGATATCAGGCTTGCACAGAGTAAAGAAAACAAAACGGATTTGGTTAATTTGCTTCCAAATTACAGTTTTTTTGGGTATTCTAACAAATTAACGACAGTTTCCAACATTTAGTGAAAATCTTCTTGATATCCACGAACATATATAGTTAAATACTGCAATTTATAGATTGTATTTGCAATATATTTTTGCTATATCTCCACAATATAGGGAAATTTGGGATATTCTCTGCGAACAATATTTAATTAATTCCTATATTTACATTAATTTATCTGTGAAATGAAAGTGAGAATTCTAGGAAAATTCGGTCTCGGAAAATTCGGTCTCGGAAAATTCGGTCTCATGTATAAATAACACTTATGAAATAGATGTATCGGGGGGCGAGCCAGGTGTTTAAACAATCATGAAGTGTACAGTACAACAAACTAGCGGATACAGCAAACTACATATCGTTCATTTATGCTTAGAGGTCATTTATAATTCTGAGACCGAAATTTCAAGACCGACTATTCCGAGACAAAAATTTCCGGCCACCGAAAATGAGATCTCTATGAAAGCCGGTTCTTTATTAACCCCCATTGACAAATGAAATTTTAATTCAGGCTAATGTAATAGGATATCTGTAATTGGAGGAAATAACGAAATTAACAATTAATCTCATAAGTAGGGCTGGGACAATATGCTCTAAAATCTATAGATCCCGAAAATATCATAGACGAAACTAAAGGAAATGGTATCGAATACTTTATACCGCTGGTGTAGAAGCATTCAATACTCTTTAACTCTCTCCGTCTATAATATTTTTGGGATCTATAGTTTTTAGAGCATATTGTCCCAGCCCTGCTCATAAGTATATCCTTTTGATTGTGAGTTTTTCCACAAATAGAGCTTCAATATTAATGAATTTAAATTTGACTTGAATACTAATTCCATTATATCCCAATAGCTATGTGGTTATTCTGGATCTAACTTTTTATCAATATTTGACTGTAACGAAATATTAAGAAAATTAAAATTTGAGACCAAATCTGTAAAATTTGAGAATCATCCTCCGTAAATGATGTATTGATTTCATTTATCCCCATCACATTGAATTAACATTTTCCCTTACTCCCCACCATATGTACATTTTCCCTTACTCCCACCATATCAACATTTTCCCTTACTCCCCACCATATCAACATTTTCCCTTGCTCCCCACCATATCAACATTTTCCCTTGCTCCCCACCGTATCAACCTCTTCTTCCCCATCACAGGGGCTAAACAAGGGATTAGCCTAGGAATGTAATTACTTCAGTTACTCCACAAAGGGCCAATCCATGGACACTCACAAGCGACTTATTGGCCCCAAGATTGATGACACGTACTGGATTGGGACTGACCTGCATTGAAATAATAAGAAATACCATATAATTAATGCAGCTACCAATGTAATTAATGCAGTTATACCAATATAATTAGTGCATATATCCCAATATAATTAATTCAGATATACTATTATATTTAATAATAAAAAACGTATTAATGCATATATACCAATATATTTAATAAGGAATAACTATTTAATGCAGTTACCGATGTTATTTATTGATAATACGGTAAAGAATCAGTTACCAAATATGAATTAAATAATGTAAAAAAATTCAATTATTTTATTATCAAAAAATCCAATTAATTTTTGTAAATTAAAAAATCGTATCAAAATATATAAAACACTGTTCTCTCCAGAAAGAATGTATTTAAATGCAAATATTTTGTTACTGTACTTTAATAACTCATGTTTAATTAATACCCGTCGTGTAAAAGCGGACACCAAATAAATAAATATATAAACACACGAAGGAAATTATTAGAATAGATTCAACTGAAAATGTTCAATATTGAATCTCATTATTGAATAATTTCATTCACAGACTAGTGTATTTGCCCGTTAAAAATAACAGGTCTTCAATAGTAATTTATTACCCGTTTTTAGGTCATTTTCTGTGAACTCAAATGAAATTTATATTTCTGCATAAACTGATACTTTTTTCATAGATTAAATACATATAAAAATTAAATAAAAACAGGGGAATTTAAATATCAAGTCAATATATTCCCGTGCGTATCATAGTTACATTCTTCATGTTTAAAACCAATCGAGTGTAAGCGGCCGTCAAATAAATAAACACACCAAGGAAATCATTAGTATAGATTGATAAAAAACAATTTCAGATTCACCTACCATGACCAATGCTATACAGGGTGACGTACAAAAAACTGTACCAACTTTTGAATTAATATAAATAAATATGGTAATTATGATTAAATAATGAAAATAAGTAATGACGGTGGTATAATAGATACAAATAAAAATATCTATTTTATAATTTTACTTGAACTCTATTTTTTATTTATTTTTAAGTTCATTATTTTTATTAATTCAAAGTTGGGTACACTTTTTTGCAGGTCACCCTGTATAACACGCACTTCCCGAGAACGGCTACATAACTATAAGTAAATATTTTAACATTTTTGTTTTTTCAATTTATAATGCAGCTATGATATTTTTGTATTGTTTTATCTAATATATGATAATTTATTAATGCATAAATAATATGGAATTTCATGATAAGATTTTAATTTCATATTACAATAATAAGGGTTTACATCATTTAAAAAATAACGCAAAAAAAACTTATAAAATCTATCCAAAAAATATATATTTTTTTAAATATATTTTATCCATTATTTTTTCACATGTTTTATGTATTATTTTTACTTCATATTTTTATCTATTATTTCTCCAAAGAGTCTTTACTATTCTTGAATCTTAACAATAACATTAACTATTTTCTGAAGGTATTCAATATTCTTCAATAACATTTTTAATACTAAAACTATTCTGATCTTCAAAAACATGTTTACGCAAAATCACTGAAATTGATTATATCTTTCATAATAGGTACTATAATTAATCTAAATGTATTTAAAGCCTTAAATTTCCACGCAAAGTATTTAGGTTTGTATTACAATGGCAGCACTGTAGGCCGTCCTTCAGCCTGCGATATATCTGCGCTAAATATTTAACATGGATATTATATAAATATTATATATCATATAATACTTTTCTATATAATATAAAAATCTTCTTCAAATTTTTGTTAACCTACTCAATATATTTTAATAATACATTTTTTAAATCACGATTAATTTTAATTGATAAATTTTAACTAGTTATCATAGACAGGGTAAGTTACGTAATTCCGACCGTTACGCAATTTCGTACATTTGTTACTTATGGTATAAATATACTGACAGTTGATAGAACGTGTCACAGTGGGTGTTTAATTTAATTGTTTAACATTAATCTTAATAAAAAAAACAGTTTTTATAACGTATCAACCAGTGAATATGATGTGTTCGGTAATACATAACTGCACGGTAATACGTAAAAACCCTTTTCAAGCTACTACAATTTTTTTAATCAGAAAAAATTACAGATAATTATATCAAATTAATGGTAGGCTTTCATTGTTTTATATAATGAATTATTTTAAAGTTTTACATTAAATTTTCCACATATTTTAATAATGCATTTTTTCCCTTAGAAGTCTATTTCTTATATTTTTGTTTCAATTTACAACACGATATAAAATGAGTAAGAAATGTTTCTTCCAATGCACTCCATTAGCATGACATCATCCATCATTTTCTCTCACCCATCATTTATTTATTTTCAATGTAAATCATCCATCTTTCATTGTGATTAAATGAATCAGAAATGTCCCCCTAGGGAGTTGTGGTGCAATGCTATTCCTACCGAGAAACTTCGGGTTACTTTTTTTTGGGTTGGTGATGGTAGTTTTGTTCCATCTTGGGTTACATTAGCATCAAATGATTTGAGGTTAGAGGGGGGGAAATATTATTATAATAAACTTAATTAAAATAACATTTATTAGGAATTGATTAGAGATCGTTTGTGAAGAGATGTATGTTGGTTTTTTGTTAAACAAGTTTGAAAATATACCTTATATAGTTGCATAAAAAATACCTTATTTATGTACTCATAAATTTCAAACTAATTAAATTAACAAAACTAATTTATTATAATTTTTTCCATCTAACGAAGAAAAATAATTTAGCTGAAATTCCATTTTTTTTTTTAATTGGAAATAAATTTAATTCCATAAAAAAAATTCAAGCAGCAATTTTCTCTCCACTTCTTTTTTTCTGTCCTTTGGTTCCTGAAAATAGAAGAATTAAAAATGAGGTTTGATGTCACGTTCAATGAATTTAATGAGATATTATTTATTTATATACTTATATATTTATTATCAATTAGAGATTGTAGCACTCTTGGAAATATCCAAACAATTGTGATTGTGGTAAAAGTAATCACAGTTCGTGTGACTGACAATATATTTATTATTGTTTATTTGTTTATGACTAGAAAAAAATAGTTATATAATGCAATCGAATGTGTTAATTAATTGGTAGTAATTATGAGAATGATCAGTAAATTAATGGATTTTATAGTATTATTTTACAACTATTATAATAATTAGATAAAAAAAAACTGCTAATATTATATAGCTATAGTTACTATATAGAACTTATTTTCTTCATTTAATCGTTCTCACTTATCCCGTCCTCTTTCTTTTCTCACTCTCTCTCTCTCTCATTCACTCCCTCACTTTGTCTTTCTTTCTCATGCACTCACTTTCTCATTTTCCCTCATAAAAACTTTTATGAAGGAAACACCATTTCATTCATTCTTAATTTCTCACTCACTCTCTCATTTTCCCACTCACTCACTCACATTCTCACTCACTCACTCACTCTCTCATACCTGCTCTCCTCCCAATCATTTTGCGATCTGAGTGTCAGCTGCGAATCCGTGCTCGCAAAGCCAGTGCTCCCAGTGCTCCATAGTGCTCCACCGTGCTCCCCTCTGGCGGAGACAAGTAGCATCAGTCATCGTCAGGGACTGTCACGTTATTCCGTATTTACGAACCCCCTCTCCCCCCTCCCCTCTAGGCCTTCATGTTTAGGCCTAGCTGATCCTGTTAGAAGAAATGCCATTGAATTAATGGAATAATAATATCTTGAATTATAATATTTATAATGTAGTACTATTTTGATTGGAGTAATGATGTATTGAATTATTTTGAAAGGATCTTTATTTGAATGATAATAATTGTTATTCTAAAATATAAATAATAGTTCATATAGAATATCTATAATAAAAATAATTTTCATCAGTTTGAATAGTGAAACAATATAAAAAAAATACTAAGATTTAAATAATTTGAATAAACTATTAAAATAATTAGGTCGTTGAAAGTACATTCAGAAAATACATAATAAATAAAATGTACACTACATTATACATTATGACGCACAACATCTTTCTCTGGTTATCTAACTTATCATTTTTTTATCAGAAGTTGTACCTCCGACCGTGAAAGTCTTTAAAACATCCCCACAACTTTCTCAAAACACTGAGTAGAACTAATAAATATTTAAACATATTCCCCCAGCTTATTTACACCATTTGCTGTGCTTTAGATGCCGTAAATACACTACATTTACACTAGAACAAGCTACCAAGCAGTTAAAATGACTGCATTTTACTTTCAAAATTGGTGAATACTTAAAAATTTAATATAAGGAGACAAAATCAAGAAGCTACCAATAATAAATAATAGATACAAATATTTAGTAAGTTAAATTCAGTTAAATTAACTGCTTGGTAAACACTAAGTTTCCAACTAAAATCTCCCTATTTTAGTAGCTATATCATTGAAGAATAATCGTCTAAATCAATTTAAATGAAATTATCACATTCATTTCCAGTGGATTAATGTATCAGTCATACTTATATGTAAATAGCTTACTGATAATAACATACATATCTTACATGTAATAATTAATATTAAATTATATTCCTGATCACTATTTTGACTGTAATCTTTAGTACCATTATAAATTAATTAAAATCATATAAAATAAATGCATTAAATTTACATATAAATTGAGTAGTGCGATATACTTGATATAACAGATATTTTTAATTTGAATATTTGTTGCTAAGATGTATAGGACATCGCTAGAATATTTCAAATATTGCTAGATAATGTTATATTAGATATTTTGATTGTAAGATATAAAATATTATTATGTAAATAAATTCAATATTATTATTGTAATATAAAAAATATTATAACTGTCAGTTATCAAATATTGTTACTGTTATAGTCATCTAATATTGTTACTGTTAATTAAAAAATATCGTAACAGTTGGATATCTAATATTGTTACTGTTAGATATCTATTATTATTATAGTTAGATATCTAATATGGTCACAATTAGATATCTAATATTGGTAGTGTTAGTTATAAACTATTGTTAATGTCCGATATCTAATATTGTTACGCATAATTGAAGTAATAGGTTTGTCCTTGGGAACCGCAATTTCAAATTAAAATGTAAAACAAGATATTTTTGTAAAACTAATATTGTTACTGTTAGATATCAAATATTGTTACTGTTAGATATTTATTATTATTACTGTTAGATATCAAATATTGTTACTGTTAGATATCAAATATTGTTACTGTTAGATATCAAATATTGTTACTGTTAGATATTGAATTTTATTACTGTTAGATATCAATATTGTTACTGTTAGATATCAATATTGTTACTGTTAGATATTGAATATTATTACTGTAAGGGATGTTATACATTAGTTATGGTAATTTATTGATATTTCTTATTGCTTAATATTAAATAGTTTCAACGTCAAATTAAAACAATTTACATATTGTTAGAAATGTATTTTGGAAAAATAAATACCACTATATTTTGATTTATGGTTCCTCTTCACCGTGACTTTCAAGTTTTAATACTGCAGATGAATTATATATCACCATATAGATTATTAGTAATATTAGTTACTAGACTTATATTTTATTTTAATATTATATTATCACTTCCGGTGAATAAAATAGTGATAAAAACATTTTCTAAATGACAAAGCAATTTCTAGTTACAGAAATAAAATAATTTGGAAGATGTAATACACATTTGTTTGGTTTGATCTGTTAATTATTATTTTTATGTAATTAAATTCTTTTTATGTGAAAAAGGTAGTTATGATATTTAGAGTAAGATGCAATTTCTCAAATTTCATTCAAATGAAATTTGATTAATAAATAATTTAATATACTTTAATTTTAACTATATAAATATTTAAATAATTTACAATTAAAGTTAATAAGTTATATTTGTATTGCCGGACTCATTATTTAATAACTATATTATTGATAACTATATTTGTATATGAAATATACTTTTCTATATCATATTTTATCTAATAATAGTGACAAAATATATCGTAAATAGGAATATTTATTAACTGACAAACAATTCAAATTAATTCTTAAACTTGTTAAATCAATTCGAAAATATAACATATAAAATTAGTAGACAAAAGTACAGAATTACAGTTTATTACAACTTTATTTTTTAAAGAATTTAAAAGTAGGGCAGCCCCAAAATGAAAATAAAGGTATCGGTGTATCGGGCCGCTACGTAGGTGCAGCGGCCCGATACTCTAGCGGACCGCGGCCGCTTATTTATTGTCTTTTTTATTGCCTTTTACGAGCTATAATAATGTTCTATAGTAAGAGCATTGATGAATTTATGGAGACACCACTAAAGCACCTGTTAAAACTGATAATTACAGGTGAAATATATTTACAATGCGTTTCATCTGACCAGGTAATTAGAATGTGTGCTAATCAGCGGTAAATTTATGATAAAATAATGCTTAAACGGCCATATTTACGTTATATTGTCATACAATTAAGATGAAATAAAATGTATTATATATAACCGATAAACAATATGAAATGATTTTTTAAATAATGTATATAATTAGAATACATGTAAAGGAAGAAAAAAGATATAAATTAAAGTGTATTTAATATATGCTTAGAGAGAGCTAATGTTATTTATTAAATTTAGGTCCCTACAATTTATTATTTTAATCATACATTTTTATGATATATGAATGAAATTGAAATTATACACCGTTATTTTTAAATAAATATACTACTCATATACGTATTATAATGTTTTATTATATTCCAAATCTGACATACTAGGTGTATGTATCAATATTTAATTTAGATATTATATAGCAATGGAAAAAATCTAACTATATATAAACATTGCCTTTATATTGCCTATTTTTTTATATCATAACTAATTTTTCCCTTTGAACTGTAAACAGTTCTATATATTAATTGAATAAAAGTTAAAGCCAGCAACATGTTAAATATTATTAAATTATTTTAGAAATATTAACAATCATATCAAAATAAATATATGTCTTATATATCAAACAATTTCAATAGTATTTATTTCTCTTTTAGTATTTGAAGTTACAATTATTATATCTGCTAATTAATATCTGCCATCATTTAGCAAAAGTAATGTAAAGTTATAAAGAAATTCTAGATAACAATAATGGAATTTTATAATCAAATATTGAGAAAAAGTATATAGCAATTCTATTACATAAAAATAATTCTATAACATGTGAAATTTAATTCATCTGTATAACACTATTTAACAATTTTTTTTATATATGTATAAATTGAGCATTTGTATTGCTAAATATTTAAAATTACTGTACACAGAATAATTTATTCACCTAATTTATAAGAATAATCATTCAACTTGAACACATTTACTTTATTTTATTCGGTTTACTGTATTTCTGCATGATTGAAAAGGAGATGTTTGCAACTCGTATGTACAGCTGTTAACTAAAAAGGTGCAGAAAACACCTGTTCTGTAAAATAATGGAATAGTTTCGAATAGGAAATAATTTCAAAATATTTATTTTCCATAGAACTGATGAAATATAGCATATAATGTTATCTATACCCAGGCAAGAAGGATTTATTCCTGGGATATTAAGGAAATATCCCAGGAATATATTCTTCTTGCCTGAGATATTCTCTTATTAACCAGGATAATAATCCCTCTAGCCTGGGATATTCCCCTCAATATCCCAGGAATAAATCCTTTTTGCCTGACATATTACCTCAATATCCCAGGAATAAATCCTTTTTGCCTGGGATTTTCCCTTAATATCCCAGGATTAAATCCTTTTTGCCTGGGATTTTCCCTTAATATCCCAGGATTAAATCCCTCTTGTCTGGGAAACTCCATTAATATTCAAAGAATAAATCCTTCTTGCCTTATCTATTCCCTCAATATCCCAGGAAAATTATCCCCTAGCCTTGGTAAATTCACTCAC
>CANNZV010000616.1:248376-265678 GCA_947561585.1 Caprella mutica
ATGAAGGTATTTATCTTCTGTATATTCAAACTGAATCGACACTTTTGACGATTATTTATTTCTTATACCTATGTACAATTTACTATATATTCGCAAGAATAATTCATATCTACAATAAGTTATCTAATTTATGATTTTCCTAGAGCTACTTTATTTAAGTGATATTACTTTAGTTAAGATGATATCACTTTATTTAAGATGATATTGCTTTATTTAAGATGATATTGCTTTATTTAAGATGATATCACTTTATTTAAGATGGTATCACTTTATTTAAGATGATATTACTTTATTTGAGATGATATTACTTTAATTGAGATGATATTACTTTATTTGAGATAATATTACTTTATTTAAGATGATATTACTTTATTTAAAATGATTTTACTTTATTTAAGATGATATTACTTTATTTATGATGATATTACTTTATTTAATATGATATCACTTCATTTAAGAACTGTGATTTAATGTACTGTATATTTTTATACACATTTAAGAACTATACAGTATTTAATTTTATTCATGTAATTATAATAAACATCCAACAAATGAACAAAAAATATAGTGAATAATATAAATATTGGTTCTAGCTATATTATGTACACACGTCTTCCTGTTTTTGAGCCGGGTAAGATATTTAATCTAAATAGATATGATGGATTGAACTTTTCTGTCTAATTATAAATGCAAATAATATCTTTAGTTCCAGATTATGCTAATTATGTTTAAAATAAATAATGATTACAATTTTCTTTCATACAACATCTTTTTTAGTCTATTTATGTGAAAATTTTCCCTATTTTCAGTAATAATTTTTGAAGGACTTTGCTACAATAACAATGTAAAATATATTATTGTAAAACATAACAATATATAATTAATTTACTCTTAATTCAAGCCACATACTGTATTAAACCATACATCTGATAAATTAGATTATAATATGTTCTATCATATATGTATTCACTTCAATAATATTTAACAAAATTAATTTAGATGTATTTTTTAAGATAACGAGATAGATATAAAATATAACCATACATATAACATATGATGTATTTTTATTATTTATACATTTACATTTTTTCTTGATTGATTAATCTTAAATTTGCTTAAAACAATAATCTCATAATATTTAAAAATTACTTGAAGATAAACATTCTGCACTCAAATTTTATATATAAATTATATCTATAAATGGAATATGAATAACTATGGAACATATAAATAACTGCTAATTCTCTAATTCTCTAATCGCTTTCGAACAGAGAGTACACTTCTTCACCTTAGAAATACTTAAGAGATACTGAACACTTGGTATCCTACAGGATAATAAAATACTTAGGACTATTAAATTAGTCAAGTATTTGGCCAAGTGACTCAGAAAGGCATCCCAAATGTACATGACCTTACTCTTTTCAAATTTAAATCAGTATTATTATCTTCTAGATGTAGGGTAAGTTACGAATTATCGGTCAGTACTACATCTTTAGTCATATAATAAAAACTATATAAAATTAATTATTTAATTTTAATTGGTATCCATGATACCTGCAGGTATCATGGATACCAATTAAAATTAAAATAACTTTTTTTTAGTGTTTTCTTATATGACCGAAGATGTGAAACCGACTGATAATTCGTATTTTACCAACTAATACTATTTTACAGATAAGTTCAGAATTTTATATCATGTTCTGATCCTGACAGTGTGTAGGTGGTTTGTTTTCTAAGTCTATTAGGCATTTAACGAGGAGGGACTAATTTAAATACAATGAAATTGATTAGAGCTCTGCTTAGGTTCTTACCGCACTTCTTTGTCAGTTATTTCTCTGTAGTTTACATGCCAGACAAATTGGTGACCAATAAATGATGTAATAAAAAAAAATTGCAAATAAAAATTATTTAATTAATTAAATTGAAATATGTTATAGAGTATGTTGATTTTTCGGAATTTTAATATTATGTTATCTAAAAATTTCTATTTACAATTTTTTTTCAAAAAAAAAAATGAAAACAACATTTTCGTAAATATCACTAATTCCAATCAAAATGTTTCTCAGAATTATTTAAATTAAATATCAATTAACAGTTCAACTTTTATTCCCACGCCTAAACCAAAACATTCATTAAACCAATCAATTAATTAGTTCTAAGTGACCAGAGCACACAAAATTTGACCATGCTAAATCAGCCCATGGTCATAAATTGAATGGTTTGAAAGTAAGTAGGCCTTGCTGTTATACATGATAATTGCCGTTAGAAATAAGGCCACATTATCTAATTTCAACCAAAGACAAAAGTGATTGCAAGATGTAAGTTTGTATTAATAAATTATTATTTAAATCAGTAATTCAATCAATATATTGATTATCAAATTATAATTATAAAAAGGCCTTTTTTCAATTTAGGCAATTCAAAAGAAAGATTGAAGTAATTAAATACAGGCAAATTAGTAAGTAAATTACAATCATGTAAAAATTAATGTAAATAAAATTCTGTTACCAAATTAAATGTATAACTACAGTGTAATTGTAAAATGGATATAAATAACATTTATGCATATAAGTATCATAATTTAAATTTCAATCAAAGCTAAATTAATGTTAAAGTTAACATAATAGAACGAAGGATAGAGAATTGGATTAATTTATTATAATCGTTTGTATTTAAATAACACAATAAGTATTATAAAAATTAGTAATTTAAATATGTAAATAATTAATAAGTTAAATAAGTTAAAAATAAATAATTTAAATAAGTTAAAATAAATATAAAAGTTAACATAATAATAAAAAGTTTACGAAAGAGAAGGCCCATAATTGTAAAATAAGTCCTTTAAATCTCACGATATAAATTAGGATATAGAAGTGTCTGTGTGCAAATCCTCTAGTACTCTACAAACAAAGTCTGTCGATCGCAGCCATAAATCTAAACTTGGTTTCTCCCTGTCCACTCCATTAACAAAACAATCTAATTGTTCTTTTAATTATCGTAAATAATGTGACTGGAGGAATGTAAACACCGGATTGTTAGGAGAATGATTATGTACGTAAGATTTGGTCACTGTTATTTGGCTTACATATATTGATAATATTGGATATAATAAGAAATCTATATTCTATTATTTTGAATTTTTGTAAATTTGAATTTTTTTTAAGATTCTATTTTTGAAAGATTAGATAATTTTTTTTAGAAATTCAGGGTTGGGAAATAATATGAATGTCCCCTATTTATTTTCTATTTCTTCAATCAATGAGGCTAATGTTTCTTATCATTTTGATGTAAACCCCATGAAATTAGATAGCATATTATTAATTCTATACGTTTTTAAAGAGTTTTATAATCAGAACTCAACAATAGCCATTCTTTGTCCGACTTGCTAATTTTCAGTGCAAAGAAAAAGAATGTACACCGTTTGTTTTGAATGTGAACTAGGTAGGTATAATCAATCCAATAATGAATACTCCTGTAAAGGTATTAAATTAAGAAAGCATATTATAGAAACGTTTATATATTTCAGGAAATAATTTAGATCTTTAACAAATGCATGGTTTGTTTATAAAATTCAAATTAGATATCAAAACAAAGAGTGTAACATCTTTTTCTTCAGCGTCAGATTAGTGGTCAGTACCATGGTTCCACAAAGAGTATTAAAAATTCAAAAGCATATAAAAATTATATACTGAACCGAAATTTATGCGGTTTGCAGATTAATGATCCTAGACCTTTGTTTTATAATATTATGTAATGAACTCAATGTTTCCTTGATCTTGGAGAGGACCTTTGACGTATGTACATATAGATCAATAACAGTGGTTGTTCACTATTTTCTATCTATACACTGATAGATAGAAAAACCTATTAGCGAACACCAACTTGTATGGTGAAAAGAAAAATAACTGCTTCTTTATTAAGATAAGTGCTAAAACGATTAAAGTAAACACCCACTGTGATACGTTCTATCAACTGCTAGTTTATATATGTAACTACAGGTACGAAAATACATAACAGTCGGAATAACGTAACTTACCCTACCTAGTCCTTTTTTCAATATATTTGATATTCTTATCTGTATTTAAAAATTATCTTGATAAAGTAAAATTGACTTTTTTTTAAATATATGCGTGCATGATTATTTAATTTGAATTTAAAATAGTTACCTAAATGTGAAAATAAAATATTAAAAACTCTAGTAATGATTTGTTTTTCAAATAAAATAATACAACAATCTACCTAGTGATAGAATTTTTCTCTAATAAAATAGTGAAAGATCTAGTAATTCTTAGACAAGAAGGATTTATTCCTGGGATAATCCTTTAATATCCCAGGAACAAATCGTTCTTGCCTAGGAAAACTTTAATTATATTATTCCCAATGAAAAAACTGGAGGAAAATTATCTAAAATCTTTTGCTGGCTATAGTGGAGAGTACAATTTATTATACTTTTATTTAAAAGAGTAAACCTTTTCTAATTTAAGAACTTAAAAAATGGAGACATTCCAATTAGTGTAATGTTTTCAGTCTCACAATCATGCAGTTAAAGTTTCACGCTTTAACACCATTTAAGAGGTTAAATCTTTGACCTACCAATAATAGATCTCTTTTAGCTGTAATTCCTTTCAACGAGAGGTACTTAGGCAGCTATGTAATCATCCCCACCGAGCAATCGTCAAACTCTAGTCAATGTTCAGGCAAGCCATCAATTCGGTAGCAAAGAGGCTTATAATTAGACTAAATCCAAATCTCCAACTTGGTTAACAGTCACTCAGAAAACATCCGTCAATGTGTCACAAAACGTGAAATGAAATCACGAAATGGTGAGAACGGATCAGTTCCTACTTGTTCACACCTACCGAACGTGAATTCCTATTTTTCTAAAGAGAATCGTAAACATTGTCAAGTTTATCTGTTAATTCTCCATTCTGCTTTTCAACCACTGAGTTTTCTTATATATTTTCTTTAAAAAATTATATATCTTTGATAGAGTATATAAATATTTTATTTTCATACTTTTTTGTTCATTTATTTTTTATTTTTTTTATTTTGAATCATTTTTCTCCTTTATTGTTTGATGATTCTTACTTCTTAGTAAAATAAAATATTTAACTACAATAATTAAAATAATTTTTGATTTATATTATCAACAAATAAAATTTAAAAATATAAAAAAATCTGTTGAAACTTATTATTTAATTTTGGATTATAATTTCATCAATAAAATAAACAGCGTAAGCCAATACTCTATATTGTACAAAAATAATTAAAAAATTGAAAAAATATAACTATGGTAAATTTCAAGTTATTGGACGGATCCACATTTTCATCTTTTAGAACAAACTATATAATATTTATTATTTCACTTGCTATTTTCATTATCATTTATCCTAACTTATATGATTGGAAATGTAGAACCGTCCAATAACTTAAAACTTACCCTTACACACTATATTAATTCAAAAAGGGTCTCGAATCAGACCTAAATAATTTCGGAAAATGCTTAAAATCTACGGATAATGATTCATATATTTCAGTATCAATTGGTAGAAATATAATTATCATGTCACTGGTGGCTAATTTCAATGGTTAAAGAAAAGATTCATTATGGCACATGCTTATACATTAATAAACTGAATTTGAGTGAATTGAAACACTCATTTTTAATATTTGAAAAACTAAATTAAAAAAATTGTTTTATGATTTTAACTTTAATTTTAGCTAGGGTAAGTTACGAATTATCGGTCAGTACTACATCTTCGGTCATATAAAAAAAACAATATAAAGATTATTATTTTTATATAGCATTTCCTTATATGACCGAAGATGTAGTACTGACCGATAATTCGTAACTTACCCTACTTCTAGAATACGCATATTAATATATAACAAATATCTCATTAGAAAGATATATACATTACGAACAAAAATTAATACAGAAATAAGATATATTTGAATCAAGCTAAATCTACATGTATTTTAAAATTCATAATGAAAAAAATTATATGCTATTTTACTAATCACTTCATTAAACAAACGCAATAAATATACAATTTCTCATTTTTCACAAATAACACGTACTTCTCCTGGTAATTCTCTAACTATTTTACAAGTGTATTATACTCAGCCTCTCCAGATATTAAATGGTCTGTCGGGGCTGAATCCAACCCTTACCCAGGCCCATGTCCCAAAACGGGCCCACCCTCCCATTATCCCTACGAATACTCGTGACGATGTGGGATACGATCCATCATAGCGTGTCGTCTGTATTCCTCGTCGTACCCCTCCTCTCATATTCCCTAAGTTTTTTATTACTCGAAACAAAAAATGAGCGGCCGAATATTTCGACAAGAATGTCGTAATGAATTCGGGAGACCCCTGCAAGAATATTCCGTCAGAGAAGGGTATGCAAGCTTGTAAAATTTATTAATAATATGTAGGGTAAGTTTTAAGTTATCGGACGGTTCCACATTTTCGACCATGTAATTGAAAGATATAATATTTATTTAATCGAAGATGTGGAACCGTACAAGGCTTTAACGTATAATAAAAAGAATTTATTTTGATATAAATTAGGTGATCATTGTAAAATAATCTATTCCAGTAAAGAAGATTGGATTGAGTTATAAAATTATCATTTAGATATTTAGAGAAGGTTATTTTTTATTATTTATAACGTGTAAATTGTTATTGTTTTTATATATAGGCATAAATAAAATAAATAAAAAATAAAACAAAGTAAATATTTACCAAATACTTCTGTCAGGTACAAGTATTATTTCAATCTTTATTAAGTATAATAAGTATAATATATTTATTATTAAATCTACTATAAATTTGTCATATAGTTAATTATACATGGTGGTAAATTCAAATTACTAAAATTTTCTCAACATTTGTTTCAGCTCCACCACAAGCCACATTTAGACGATTTCCCTCCACTAAAATTTCCAATCAAAGAACAATAACAAATGATAATATCTCAATCCAGACTACAAGGGGAAAAAAGGAAAACTTTCCCCTAAGTGTAGTTGCCAAAGAATAACTGGGGAAACTTTTTACTCCCTAAATTTTCAGTTTATCGAAGATGTAGAGAAGCTGAAAGGTTTTCACTTCAGATTTCGAAGGCAGCAAAAAAGGCACTGCGATTAAGATTGATGATTGTTCTCGAAAGGATGAAAAAATCCTACAAAGATAAATAGATGTAAGGCGCACTTAAAAAATCAATTGTAGTTATTCGATTTTTGGGGATTTATTAAGTGATGTTCAGGGAGACGTCGGATGCGATGGTTTTTCTACAGCCGATCTTCTGACGATATTTATTTACGTTTATTTACATTTATGCTATTTACATTTATTTATACCAGAGTAGGCAAGGAATGAAGGACTATTTAATAAATCTATTTCATGGACTATGAATAATTCTAATTTATTTGATAAACATTATTCTTCACTCCGCTTATGGCTCGAATATTTTCAACTAAATAAAATTTTAAAAAAATTAGTCATTGAAATCATTTTTGTTTTTGATTGAAAAAAAACAGTTGTTTTTCAATCATACTATTAGGTCGTTTGACGAAACTTAATATCAGGGAAGTTTTATTGAAACACAAATCATTTATTACTTAAAGATTAAAAAAAATTAGATACCGTAACTAATTGGATAATTAATATCTAAGTATTTAAGTCCTACTTTTGATATCCAGTAATACAATACTTCATTTAGACTGTGCATTATTGCCCTATTGCTCCAAAATACTCTGCGTAAGTCCTTGCAAATACAAAAGACCCAAGAAAATGATGGATTAGGGTGGAGAGACAATTTCTCAAGTTTCCTGACGTCTCTTGCTAGTGCCTTCGAAATTTCAAGACCAAATCGACTACATGTTGTGAGTTGCATTGTCATTTTTACTTTTATAATTTAAAAATTAAAATTTCATCAGTTTCAACTATTCACTTTTGCCACTTCCAAATTTTCAAATTTTGTATTTATAGTTTTATCCACTTCTAGAAGTTTATTGTTAATATCAATTTTAATTAAATATTTAGTAATTAATTTAAAAAAAACTTGAATAAAGATCAATCTGAAAAAAAATTCTTCAATTAATTAAATTAATACGAATGCACTAATCGAAATTAAGTACAAAGCTATATGAATTTATAAAGAGTAATTATTTTAATCTACAAATTCAAGATTATAGTTTCTCAACTGAATTATAGATATTTAAACTAAAAAAGATATATATAATTATACAAAGTCGTTATCTAATTATGGATCAAATTTTACAATTTTCATTTTAGAGCTAACAAAAAGTCCTTTTTAACAGTAATAAAACAGCACATAAAGTTAAGCTATCATTAATTATATATTATATATATCCTTTCGAGCACTGGTCAACATATATAATCCGTACAGGAGCAGCAAATCCACCACTCTATTTTAGTTTTTTTCACCAACTCTTTTTGTTCCTCCATAAATTAGCTTTGATAGATAATGCCCGGCACGCGAGCAGCAACTAAATCATGCACACTGCTCCAATTTCTTGTACATAAACCTTTGAACAAATACAGAAAAGAATATAAACCTAAGACTAAGCTATGGTCGTCTAAGATGCATGAGTCGATTTATTGCTCCATAATCTAATTCAAAGTATAAGAAACTACATTCTCCATATTAATGATGTAGTCTTCTAAAAAAAATAGAAGCCATGGAAAATAGTACTATATAATATGATAAGAAATAATTTATAAAAGAATTGATCTAAATAATAAATTAGATTATATAATAATTCAATACCTACTTCAATTTTTAAAAATTACGTTCAAAATTGCATTCATCCAGTTTATTTTCAATGAAAAATGAAGCCTTTTTGACCATAACATTTGAAGTTATCACTGAAAACATTCTTCCATTGTTTCGAATTTCCAAATTACCCCCAAATTATCCCAAATGCCATTTCTCAAGCTGCTCAAATTTTGGGGCACACACTGCGGAACATACCACGACGGCTTCGGTGAATTTTTCCGGCCGGAGAAGCTTCTTGATGGATTATAGACGCGAGACTTCAATCTAGAGGTGTAAACAGATCAGTCTCTTGCCAGGCCTCGAAGTAAGGTCGCACGCAGCCCAGGATTTATGAATTCTCCTTGATCGATGGCGATGAAAGGTGTGGATCGAACTCGATTGACGGATCTGGAGTTAAGGGATGGTTCAAAAACCCCTCAGCCCCGCTATTGAGAACACGCATGATGGATCACATGTTCCGCTTAGATATGTTATTGGGGAAATTATATCATCATTAAAGATGTCATGTTTATTGTAAAATTATTGAAAATTTTAATCCTCAACTTATAATCATTATTCACTAAATTATTTAGATTCATACACTTGATTTATTTTATTTTGCAGGTAATCTAAAAAATGAAGTGAACCAGACATCTTACATATATTGATTAATTTTCCTCTTTTTTACGATTTAAACCTTAATTTCTATTCCATTAATTCAGTTACATAAAATGTATAAGTTCTTCACAGAATTCCAGGAAAATGTTATGGTGGGCCATAGAAGATTACTAGTGCGTGGTCCCATCTTTATCCTCTACTACTCCACAGTAATTTTTTATCTGGGAGCTTATGGTTCTAGATCAAGGAAGTTTTCCTTTAAAGAGCTAAGGATTCAGTATAAAACGTACCGAAAGCTTTGAGTTTAAGTCTAAATACTTCGACGGAATACAATTTAAACACTGAATACAATTCTCAAATAACAATTAGTTCCTATGGATGGTTTTTTCTACATAAGTTGACTTTTAATTCAATTAGGGTGAGTTTTGAATTATCGGTCAGCTCAACATTTTCGGTCATATAAGAGAAAACTATATATAATAATAATAAATTAATTTTTATATTTATTGGTGTCCGTGATACCTACAGGTATCATGGATACCAATTTAAATAATGATTAAATATTTATTATTATACAGTTTTCTCTTTAATGACCGAAACTGGAACTGACCGATAATTCAGAACTTACCCTAGTAGGGATATAAAATCATTTTCAAAATCAAAGGCTATAGCGCTGACGTCGAGGCGAAAAAAAAAATCAAAAACAAGGGACTCGAAGATGCAGGCAGATACGAAAGTTGCTATCTGAACAAAGTCATCCACCACCAGTCGGTGGTTTATGGTTATAGTAATGGATAAGAAACTACATATTTATTTGCTATAATCAGATTTATTCAACATCTGTGCATACAAACAATAGGAATTCTTACTGACATACATAGTCAACAAGAGGTACAGAACTAGAAGATGGAAGAAAGTCGGTGAAGAATTTCTCAACCTAGAAAACTCCAGTTTCAAATTATGAGAAACATATCGAGGTTGTTTTACTTTCGTATGTAAAAAACTGTAATTTTTTTTAATGATTCAAAAATCATCTTAAATTTATTGATGGAAGGACTGATCAATGGCCATATAATTACCTCTAATAGGGACAGGTATTGAAATGAACACAGACATGAATTCGCTGAAACACATCCTGTATTCAACTGGTAATAGATTGACATACATCAGCCATCTGAAACTTGATTAAGGTACAAACGAGGTTAATGTCTTGTTTTAAATTCACCATGTGAACTAATATAGAGATGATCAGCAAACTTCTTATCGAAAATAATAAAACATTACTGCATTAACAAAAGTAAAACATACATTCATTCAATAAAAAAGAAATTATAATGACTAAATGTCATTTGCATGTAGAAAATAGAAAGTATTGAACTTTTAATTTAACGGAATAGAGCTTCACAACTTCGATCATTATGAAATATCATTTTGAAACTTATATCTAAAAGAATTTACCTATAATAACAGATCTGTTAAACTTCTCTATAGAGGACTCCTCTATAGTGAATCTAGATTCCTCAGTAAGAGAATTACTCCATATAGTGAACGAATTTTCTTTAGTCTGTCATTAAATGGCAATTAGTTTTCTAAAGTTGATGATGTTCATGGCAGACTAAAGAAAATTTGTTCACTATACAGAGTAATTCTAATACTCATTACTCTACATTCACTATAGAGGAGTCCTACTGTATAATTTACATATAAATAGACCCTTAAATTAGTATATAGTTGACTCTTTTACATGTAGATTCACGATAACTATTCCACAATTTTTCACGTAAAAAATATATCTTTGCAGAAGAAATGATTGTCACAAATACATGCAGTATCAAATAGGGTGTTAGTGGTCTTAAATATCATATTTTATTTGCACATAACGTGTTTTAGTTACTTAAACTAGTAATTTACAAATCAATAAAACTCACATATGGCTAGAAAACAGTTTTTATGTGGAAAAGTATCACTTTTGGAATCAGGTATATTGATCTCTTTCCTTTCTATACTGACTATGATATTACTGCTAATGTATTTCATTATATTCATCAATATTATAATCAATACAGATATAATAAAAGGTGGATTAACATTTTAAATTTAATTCCGGTTTCGTGCTAAGGTTAATATCACAATATGAATTATGACATAAGTTTCTGAAATGAATAACATTTATGAAAGTAAAATGGAGGAAGACATATATTTAGTTACATACCTATATATATATACGTTCTTGTCACGCATTCTATGATTTATTTTTCAGCCCAACATTACCTAGGGAGTGTAAGATACAATAAAAAGTATCGAAGGCAGACTTCACCAATTGCAGTCATGATGGATGTGTCTAAATTATAGACAATTAGACAAATTAGTGAGTGCGCGTCGGTGATACACCTATCCCGTTCTTTGTGACCAAGGTACACTTATCCGTCGCTTCTCCGGTAGGAATAGCATGTGGAGCATTGCGGCGGAGAAAAGAGTGCCAATCTGGCAATGGAAAAGAAGATTGAGCTGGAAATTATACCAGCAAAACCCTAGACGTGAAGCTTCATTTTGACATGGATGTAAAAAGAAACAAAATGAAAGAAATGGAACTCGTATAATGTGGAGTTAAATATACACTGATGTATTCGCATGAGAAATTACCTCCATTTGTAATTTGTAGATATAATTTTTAAAAAATTCAAACTTTCGCTTCAGCTGTAAAAAATCAAGGGAACTGTTTACAGTTTGATATTAAATAGAAAAAATTAATGAGCGTCCCAAAGAAATTCCATTATACGAACATTCTAAAAATACGTGAGATAGACGAGCACAAGCAAAGAAAACACAATCAGCACGAACACAAGCAAAGGGAAAACAATCAGCACGAAAACAATCAAATAGAAAACAATCAGCAAGAATACAAGAAAATAGAACACAATCAGCTGGAACACAAGCAAAGAGAACATAATCAGCCGGAATACAAGCAAAAAGAACAAAATCAGCACGAACAGAAGCAGAGGGAAAACAAGCAGCGCGAACACAAGCAAATAGAAAACAATCAGCAAGAATACAAACAAAGAGAACACAATCAGCACTAATACAAGCAAATAGAATACAATCAGCACAAATACAAGCAAAGAGAACACAATCCGCACGAACTCAAGCAAAGAGAACACAATCAGCAAAATCACAAGCAACACGAACGCAAGAAAAAGTATTGTTTTAAAATATTCTATTTATGTGAAGTAATGACTAACTAATATAACCTTTACAGTTTGAATGGTTAATTTACTCCAATTCATCTTATTAATACGATATTTTTACAATTAAACATGTAAAAAATTGTATGTTAATGTACCATAATTATGTCTTTATATCACAAATTCCTCTAATTTCCCGTTCGTGTCGCCTCTACTTGCGTTGCCCATGAATTTGTTTCTGCCGACACTGCGCCTCAGGCCGAAAATTTTCTTTGGAAGAAAATTTTTCTTTAACGGTATCCTGCAATAATATTGGTACTCCCTGAATGTACTGATGTTCCGAGAATATTGTGGGGTGCTACTTATTTTAACTATAGAGAAAATATTGTATGCCTTTATTATTTAATCTTATTTTTAATATTTAATATAATTGACTAATTAAAAATTTAAAGCATGAAGGGCAATTAATTGTGCGGTGTTTTTTTATTTATTTTAACTATAGTGAAATAGTACATAGCGTATATTTTTAACGTTTGAATTAAATTAATATAAATATAAAATTAGAAAATAAATATATAAAAATATGAATAATTGAGTAACTGCATGCTTGTATCAGTATTTTTTAAACCAATTTAAATGTCATGAATTGACCCTGTATTTTAAAATATGAATGGAATGTTGGAAAAGATGAACCTGTTCTTTCAAAGCACAGGTGAAAGCAAAAGCTTTATTCATTCATAAGTGGGTCACTAAATATCTGAGGTAAGATGGTGGTCATTAGGGGTCAAGAATGTGGTCAAATGACCGGTTAAAATATTTGGGTTAAAAAAAGCACAATATTTTTAATTTTTCTAGACAATAAAAACCGACTGAAATTATTAATATTATTATATAAAATTTATAATAGACCATTGATAAATAAAATTTAGGAAGAAATTTTATTCATCTTATGAAATTTTTTATTATTCTATCATATTTTTGAAGAATTCTATCATTCTTGATATATTTTTATTGACTTTTTTATTATTTTAATCGCATAGCACAATAAAAAATCTATGTTACTTTATTAGTCGATTATTGGGTATAACTGGCTACATTGTTTACAACCATTGGTTGTATTGCGGCTTGAGTCAAACCTTTCTATAAATTAGAGTAAATCACTTTGTGGTATTTAGTATTTAATGTTCTATTTAGAGTTTTACTTCTCGTACCAGTTTGACTTTGAACGTTACGAAGTGAATACTTAAAATTTGGTACTGTTATAATCATTTTACTGCTATTATTTCGTAGTGATAAGGATATATTAATAATATTTATACGGTTTTCTTTTTTAAGATGAAAACATTCTATTCGCTTTCTTATTATTAAACTTACCTACCAAAAATATCAAAATATTAGTAATTTCTCATAAATTAAATTAATCTAAAATCAAATTATTTATATTAGTTATTATAATCTATTTTTTAAATAGATTTTTTTATAAATTCTTTTTAATTCACCTTGATTTAAATACTGCCCTGTAATTAAATATTTATTATTAGTTTTTGTTTGTGTAAAGATCCTCTTTTTATTTTAAAATTGAATGTTCATCGTGTTCATCATTTAAGGTGAGTTCTGTAATTTTAGTCTCCTTTTGAATTTTGAACTAAATAGTGAACATCTATAAGAACTAAAAAAACATACTATATACATAGGGTAAATTTGAAGTTATTGAACAGTTCCACAATTTTAATCATATATGAAAAAGAAATTAACATTTTAACTCGCTATTACTGTAAATAGTGAGTTAAAATGCTATATAATATCCCCCGCTTATATGTTCGAAAATGTGGAACTGTACGATAATTCGGAACTTACCCTAATATCCATATCATTCAAATACGATTTGGTAATTAATATTTAAAATAACAATGTGGATTTATATAATAAATACTGGTGTAATTTCCGGTTAAAAATAACAGGTTTTTAATAATATTCATATTGGAGTAACTTAACGATCAACACATGGTCCGTATCATCAGATTTAAGTTATTTATTGAATAATGACTGTATATCATACCGTGCGCTGTTTAAAATCCTTCTGGAAATTATTTAATTTTCAGCTTAAATTTATATTTTAATAAAAAAAAACGTTAAAACTTAAATATCATATCTTCATGTTATTTATAGAAGAAATTCATCATTTAGTAGTGAATAAATAATCCTTTTAACTATTTAAATCATAAGCTATTCAATCAGTTATAACAATTTAAAAGCAATTTTCTTTCCGTCAAAATCTTCCTATATCCAGATTGCAATGGTGCAAAAATTTGTTCTTTTTTTTATGTATATAAATCTTTTCTCTAATTCTTATTCTTTTTTAACGGTTGAGGTTTTATTTCTTAATCATATTATTACGGTTTACTTTTACTTTATTACGGTTTACTTTTACTTTATTACGGTTTACCTTTACTCTATTACGGTTCATTTTTATTTTATTATGGTTCATTTTTATTTTATTATGGTTCATTTTTTATTTCATTATGGTTTAGCTTCATATTATTACGGTTTAGTTTCATTTTATCACGGTTAAGTAATATTTTTATTACGGTTTAGTAATATCTTATTACGGTTTATTTTTTTTATTATTGTTTAGTAATCTCTTATTACGTTTTATTTTTATTTTATTACGGTTTAGTAATATCTTAGTACGGTTTATTTTCTCCTATTATGGTTTAGTAATCTTTTATTACGGTTTATTTTTATTTTATTACGGTTTAGCAATATTTAATAATATTAGTCGTTTTTTATGGGAATTTAATGTTGTATCATTTCGGTTGTATAACATATTCTGCTTTAGAAAACAAAATCTCCCTAAAATGAAGTACAATGGATATTCCGTATATACGCACATATATAGTAACACATGAGATCATTGAACCGGCAAATTAAGAATATGGCGACATATGGAGCCCCTTGTGTCGTATTCCTGTATAGGAACATATATTATCAGAAAAAAATAAACAAGAAAATAAGTTAGAATTTGTATTTTTAAATCTACGATTTAAAATATAATTATATTTTTAATTATATCATGTTATTAATTTAAAAATTCAATTATAATAGCTAAGTTAAAATCCTGAAATGTGTTGATAATATATTACTTATATTAGTTTGACGAAACATATTTATTAAAATTTTGATGAAATAAATTATATTTGATCGTATTTAGTTCAGTATACCCTAGTTATTCTTTGGGCTCATAGAAAACGAGTGAGCCAATAGAAAATTATAATTACAATTAAAATATATTTAAATATAATACTCCTCGTAAAGGGACTATTTATATTTATATAGCACGAAAAATTAAATTAAAATTTCATTGTTAATAATGATTATATTTAATAGTAGAAAATTGATACAAAAGTCCTTACTTACCTTCTGATATATCAAAAAAGACAACAAAATAAGTAAGCTAAAATGAGTTATTCTAGAAAATGAGATAAAATTAGGTAGGTACATTAAAAAAAAATAATATAAAGTATCCCTAAGAATAACTAATGGATACCTGAAACCTTATTGCATCCCTTTACAACAGAATTTCTAAAGGATGCAAGGATATCTTATAAAAGAAGGTTAATATGAATAGAAATGATAATACAGACTAATAAGGTGAATAGAGAGTGTGAGGTGAATAGAGAGTTGTCAGGAGAATAGAGAGTTGTAAGGTGAATAGAGAGTGTGAGGTGAATAGAGAGCTGTAAGGTGAATAGAGAGTTATAAGGTGAATAGAGAGTTATAAGGTGAATAGAGAGTTGTCAGGTGAATAGAGTTGTGAGGTGAATAGAGAGCTGTAGGGTGAATAGAGAGTCATAAGGTGAATAGAGAGTTGTAAGGTGAATAGAGAGTTGTAAGGTGAATAGAGAGTTGCAAGATGAATAGAGAGTTGCATGGTGAATAGAATTATAATAAAGTGATGATGTCATATGTGAATAAATCTTTCACTTAACTATCGCCCACACAGTGTATGTATACACTGTAGTATACATGGAATGTATATTACATATAGTGTGTATATCGTATATATTAGATAGACATATAGTGTATATCGAATAGATTAGATATACAATGCATATTTAATAGGAATAGTATATAATGAAAAAATATTTACTGTACATTGAACATAAATACTGTAAATTCTACTGATTGGATGTATGCATACTATATACAGTATCCATCAAATGTATATGGATTGACACTGTATACTGTATCCAAATATTCTATGTACTTGGTACAAACTATCGATTTAATGTATGAACATTGAACACTCTGAACAGTATATATTAAATCATTAAATGTATGTAAACAGTATATATTAAACATATTGATACATACTGCATACATTAAATGTTTTTGATGCTGCATGGGTGCTGTATAAAGTAAGTATAATAGAAGGTTTACTGCATAGAAATTGTAAAATTCATCTTGAATTAAAAATATGAATACTACAGATATTCACTATCGGTATACTAAATAGGATTAATTTGAAGAAGTGTTTTGGATTTATTATTAGCGATACACAATCCCCCTCATATCTACCGAACCACAGGAGAGATGGGGTTGAATGAAGAGAGTATCCAATTAATTGAGTATCCCTCTAAGAGAGTATCACTCTTATAGAGAGTATCCCTCTAATAGAGAGTATCAATCTAATAGAGAGTATCCCTCTAATAGAGAG
>CANNZV010000616.1:266875-296942 GCA_947561585.1 Caprella mutica
ATAGAGCTTCCCTATAATAGAGTATCCCTATAATAGAGTGTCCCTCTAATTAAGAGAGTATATCTCTAAAAAAGTATCCCTTATAATAAAGAGAGTATCCCTCTAATAAAGAAAGTATCCCTCTGATGAAGAGAGTAACCCTCCAGTAAAGATAGTATCCCTCTTCTATCCCTCACTATGATGCAGTTGGATAGAAAGGGATACTAGTAAGGGAAGGTCCACTTCTAACTTTCATCAAGTATTTCTATTCAACATCAAGAAATTAGAAAAAAATTATCTATAATTAGATATAGTTTAACTCTTCTGTGCCTGGTGTGTCGTACAAATTAAAAGAAAATGAATAACTAAGTTAAGGAAGGTTAATATGTTTTATTATCGAAAGAGAAAGTCATTTCTCGCACGTTCGCTTTTAATTTCGATATTTGATAAAAAGTGAATATGAGAAAATCGGTTTTCGCGAAATTTAAATATTTTTATACTCAATTTTTGATATATTTTTGATGATTTATAAATATTTTTCTTGTGAATCAAACATCATTTGTCGCATGCAAATATGTTAGTTATTTTATTTTGATGTTTTAATGCAATAATCTGTATGCAGTTCCTATTGGTATCAATTTAAAACAAACTCTTATAAGTTGATCATATTAATGTATTTATCATTATACAATTTTTATGAATGAAAATCAATTTTGAATCTTCATTTATATAGTATTTATGTATACATGTTATATACGCTATATATGATATAATTCTTTATATATGACAGTTTACATCCATATAGTATTTTTTAAATATGAAGTTCACAGTTTAGATATGAATGATAAATTTTATCAAAGAAATATATTCATATTTTGTACAAAGATTATGTTAAAAAATTGGAAGGATTTGGAATTTTACTATTTTTAAACTTGGAATAAAGGTATATTTTTCAGACTTCATCTATTTCTATTTTACTGTGATAATTTTTTTATCTAGATTAAATAAAACGTGTATTTGCATTTTCATTTACAATTGCAATTTAATTACAGCTAAATAATTACTTTGAATTGATTACAATAAATGCATGAACTTTAATATCAAATACTGAAAGCTGTATGTTTTATTTACTAAAAGCTGTACAGTTTTATTAGCATAAAAGCTGATATTTAATTACTAAAAGCTGTACAGTTTTATTAGCATAAAAGCTGATATTTAATTACTATAAGCTGTGTTTTATATACTAAAAGCTGAACGTTTTACTTACTAAAGGTTATACAGAGTGTCCACTAAAAATATATCCACTGCCATCGAGTAGGTACATCTTATGAGTACTTTACTTTGGGGGAAAAAAAATTGCAATTCCTTACAATTTGATTGAGGTTCTAATTTTCATTAAAAAAAATATTTTATATTGTAATTGATTATCTTCCTTGCAATTTACATTTTCATTTCTGCAATCTAAAGTTTCACTTCTGCCAATTCATTTTTCATTTGTGCCAAATTGACTTGGAAAAGGTATATTTATAATTCATTAATATTAATCTACGTCTCTACGGTACCAACATAGTATGCATATTATCGTGGAATGTGAATAATGTAGACTCAAGGCAGTGGATACATTTTTTTCTGCACACACTGTATAGGTATTAGAAAAATTGGGTATAAATTGTTTTCCAAACATAATCTGAATGATTTCAAACTAATCTACAAAATACATTATAAATATCAACTTAATATATTTCAAAAATAAAAAGGAAAATTCAATAAATTATATTTTCCATCAGTTTAACAGTCAAATTAAAATGAAATTTTATTTTATTTATAAAACAAATTTTTATTAAGATTGTAAAATATTTTCAGATTTAGTATACAGTTTATACATACGTTATATGTAACATTTATTTTAACATAATTCTATAGTATTAGAAAAAGCTGGATGTTCCCACTTGAATGAAAATGAACATTATTCAACTTTTTGTGTCACCAATTCATTATGCAATAGTTAAATAATGGAACTATTATATTGAGATAAGCGTTAAGTATGTAAAAATTTCTATATAAAAGGACTACCAAATAGTTAAATAGACAGTTAAGAACTGCTAAATATCCTTTATTTCATTTCAACATGGTTTTCAAAGGAAAATGTCCGAATTTTTCTCTTTGGAATCTTGACAACAGTGCACAAAAACAAAGAAAAGACAACCAATGAGAAACCTGACACATGATAAATTATTATTCCTGACCAATCACAAGCCTCTAAATGAAAAGGAATGAGAAGAAGTGGGCGGGGCTTCAGTGCAACGGTGCCAAACATACGACAACAACCTGTAGATTCCCTACTGAAAAGAAATCCTAGTTTATTCCCAATAAAACATGGAATTTTGTTAATTCCCATCGAATTTGGTAATTGTGAACACAGAAATTTTTACAAATTCATTTGCATTGTTTTCATAATTGAACTTTTTAATAATAATTTAATATTATTATATTACAATTTGAATGCATAAAATATATATCTTTCAATACAATATAGGTTTATACATAAAATGAGTACTATGTTTACTCAATTCTGCATATCCTCTGGGAATTATTGTACTGAATTCATAAAGCAATTTTGTCAGTTGAAATTGCAATATTTGGAATTGCGTAGCTAACTCTATCTAGAAAGGCATTCGAATTTAATTAAATAGATAAATATTACACTGCACGCATGATATTATGACCGTACTAGAGTGTCATATATGAATGTATTTAATCTATTATATCCACGTACTTTTCCGAGAAAAATGAATTCAGAATTTAAAAAATATACCGAATATAATTTTCTAAATGTAAATCAAAATTTTTAGATAGGATGAGTTCCGAATTATCGGTCAGTACTACATCTTCGATCATATAAGAAAAAACTATATAAATAATATTATTATTACACAGTGCTATCTAATACTTCTGCAAACCCGGGTTTGCAGAAGTATTAGATAGCACTCTGTGATAATAATAATTTTTATATTTAACTCTTTTAAATAGATTAACTCTTCACTATATTAATTTATTTAGATTGTTTTACAAGACAATTCTTTATTGAAATCTAGAAAAATAAAAACACTTTCATTGCTAATAAAATACGATTTCAGTCATAGAATCTTTTAAATATCAATAACAATATTTAGGTGGGGAATCATCTATGGCCCCACCATAGCCATAGCTAGACAGAACATGCAATAAAATGTTAAGCTATCTTCAGTTATACTTACAATATGTCAAACACGTACTTAAAAGGACATCAGTTAAATTAACACCATCTGAGTGTACATCTCAGATAAATCTGTTTCTCATTAACCACAATTCACGATATCATGGACAGTCTTTACGATCTCTTAAGTGTTAAACAATTGCTCGTAAATTTGCCCTGAGACGATCATTCGACGGACGGACGGCGGCGGCCCCCCAGAAAACGAGTCCGTCGATTCAAATAAACACCTCGTCAAATCGTTATTGAAATCTAGCTCTCTAAACAAATCTGATATTTATTGTCACTGCGGTGGAATTTATAGGCTATAGCCTCGCCTATAACCTGATATGCTTATAGTAATTAAATATGTTTGTTTTATCGGTGGATATTGGTAAATATGAATAAATATAAGGAAGGTTAATAAAATTTAGGTGAAATACGTATTGTTTTGATGACATTTTAAATTGGTTTAAGTTTTTGTTAAGAATATCTTTTTTCAATTTAGATAATTATTTTATTCATAAGATATGTGTGATAATAATACTTTAAATTGCTAGACTATAAAACTTATAAATATTTACATGTAAGTTGGTTTTTCAAACATAGCATTTCTCTTGATAAACTAACTAATTTTTATTTATTACTACAATTGTGCGAGACACTTATTATTATTATAATAATTGTGAAATAATCTTTCTCAGGTAGGATTGTTTTTAGATTGCTTAAATTTAGATACCTGGAATATATTTCAAACCATATGATGAAATCCTTGTTATTAAATATACAATTGATACATCTCTATGTTAAGATAACTATATAAATTTGTACAAATTTCATTTAAGAATCAATAGGAAATTATCCATTTTACAATTTTCACTCTTTTACTGTAACTAAATTAGTTTATCAAAACAATCAGTAATAATTTTGTCATCTGACTGGAATTAATTATAATTTTATATAATATAGTTTTATAAGCAGAATCGTAATATATCTTTAAATGTTTCAAATAATCGCATGATGAACGTACGCGGACGCGTTTTTTCCGCGTCAAATTAGCCCGATGGTTTCTGCGTAGGGTTACCCCGACTAACTCTAACTTTTTAGAAGAAATGGTAGCTGAGAAGATAGAAAGGAGTGAGGTTAATTACGACTACCATTCAAATTATATAAATACTTCTTTATGTGTGACACTATTAAGTATAAATATATGAAATAAGATATATAATTAGATACAAATCTTTATGTAACTAAAAACCGCTTAAATATGATAATTATAATGAATACATATTGCCAAAACATTTCATTCAGTACCATATAGTTTACCATATATAATTACCATATTTATCATATATAATTCATATAAACACAATTTCATAGTTTAATTTTCCTTGGTTTAAATTTTAGTAAAATAAATCATACCGAATAACAACAGTTGAAACTTAATTATCAACCAATATTAAGATATTTTATTATTTAAATTATTATCTTAACTATCAGAAAAACTATGATGATTAAATTAAATCATGATTAATCCATGGATAAATTTTCTTTCAAAAAACAGTATGCAAATTCTTATCGATTTTAGCACTGAGTTATTTATTTTAATTCATATAGTTGAAAATAATCTTTTTGTACAATTACTTTTTATAAATAGTAATACTTCTAAGGGAGGTATTAATTACATCATAATATACTATGATAGATAGATAAATAAATAATAAATAAATAAATTTAAAAAAAATACATGCTTACTAATTATATAAACCTAATAGTTGTAGAAAAATTAAATATGGATATATTAACTATATACTAATAATAAATATATCAAAGATAAAATAGTGCTAGATGTAGATATAATATAAATATATTAAATATATCTACATATTATCATATATAGTAATAATCCTTTTATTATCTAATATTGCATAGAGTTATTCATAAAATAGAAAATAAAGCACATATCAGCAAACACTAATAAAAACTTGAATTAATTTTTTTAGACGAGAATTCTGTTGAAACGATTACCTCAAAATTTAATTAAGTTTTTGTAAAGAAACTGGACTTAAGAATTAAACTTGACAAAATAATATTAAGTTACAAAATTAATTGAACGTAAATTCTTGTAAAAAAAACATAAGTAAAATGGCCGTTACACAACTTTGTATATTTGTTAATATAGGTTTTTTTATTTAATACATATTCCTTAGTCATGTTTCAATATGTGTGTTATTGATTTATACATGTAATATATTTATATGCGTTCAACATTTTTAATTGTAATATGTAGACATTGATATATAACTTTATTTTATAAATAGAAGTTCAGCCTTGATTTTATTGTGATTTTTCGGGCCCTCAAAACAAGCCTTTTTAATGGGAATCAAATTATATTCAATTTTAATTGTAATAATTATTCATTACCTTGGAATATTAAGGGATATTCCCTTACTATCCCAGGAATAATTCCTTCTTGCCTGGGATATTCCCTTACTATCCCAGGAATAAATCCTCCTTGCCTGGGATATTCCCCTAATATCCCAGGAATAAATCCTATTTGCCTGCAGGTTACTTCTTAAAAAATCTAAACCATTTATTTTATGAAGAGTTTGATGATAAAATAATTCAAGAAATTATTAAATATACGTATCCACAATAAAATCATATTAATTTAAATGCAGTCGAAATTTGCATTAAGAGTAATAAAAAAGAAAGTAATAAAAATAACCGCAAAGATCTCTTCCTCTGTTTCTTTTCCGCATCTGCGCTAGCGTTGCGGTTTATTAACCGTTATGCATATATAGTTAGTTATACATTCAGTACAGTTACACATAGAGGATATAATTTAAATAGGTATGCATAACAGAAAATACGAATTTTTCTAATCACGAAAAAAAAAATTCAAAATAAATGCAGGTTCACATTTCCTAAAAATGTAAATAAATTTCTGTAATAACTTACAGAAATAAAGAAAATAAATTTTCAATTCTAATGACATATAAAAATAATACACTAATGAAATTGAATTGTTTTTACATTAATTACCAAAAATATATTATCTACAAACAATTTTTCTAACTCTCCTTATCTATGCATATTTCAAATATCTAAATATGTTATTACATATAGTTTCCTTTTTGCTAATTACTTTAATAACGTATTTTATGACAAGCTAGGCAAGTTTTTATAGCCCCTATAAAATATAGATTATACGTTCTAACTGCTTATAGTAACTGCATAGAATGTTTGGTTTATTTTTTCACTAATAGAGTCTGGCGTTAATTACCATATATGAATTAAATATGGGATAAAAATTTCAATTGATAATCATTAAAAAAAACTTATTATTAATTATTTTAAAAAAATTAATTAAAATATTTTTTTACATTTTTATTTATTCATTAAATTTTCTTTCGTTATTAAATTTGCATTTTGTGATTGATACTTTATCCTATTTTCGAACAACCGTGTTGATTGGTGAATATGTTTATAGATTAAATAATCAATTGAATGTAAAACAGAAAACAATTAAATATTTTGTGTATCTCATAAAAGTGATTTATCTTCCATTGTAATTCGATACAAAGATACTTTTATATTACAATTATTTTTGATGTATCTCATTGAGATACATTAAACCATGCAAATGAATCATTTAAAATCCTAATAATTAAAAGAACATATCTGTTTACAGATAACTATTTCATTGATTTATGAAGTGTTTTGAAATACATTTTTGAGCAATTAAAACGTGCTGTATTATTAGTAAGCAATAAAATAATGTAACATAAATCACAAAGATATGAATAAATAAATAAAGATAGCTTTGTTGAAGAAGGAATTTAGAATTAAAAAATAAATTAATGATATATAGTACTACATACTACATAAAAGATATATTTAGATTATTTCCCTATTTGATTTAAATTACTTAATAATATGTTGAAATAAATTGTTCTAAGATTCAACAATCAACAAGTTCTTTCTTACAAAAAATGATGGGAAATAAATGGGCAAAAACACTGTTTAAAATATATATTATTATTTCAACAGATATGATTTATTACTGTATGAAAAAATAAATAACCCGTATACAATTTCAAAAGATACATATGTATGTTCTACGCTAACTATATATATATTGTATCATTTTTCTGTTTAATTAATGTTCAAAAATGTACAATACAGAAATATTATACAAATATTATACAAAATATATATTCAAAAATGCATATTCATGTTCAAAATATACATTCATATTCAAAAACACAAATTCATATTCCAAATACACATTCATATTCCAAATGCATATTCATGTTCAAAAATACCTATTCATGTTCAAAAATACTCAATCATATTAAAAAAAAACATAAATTCTTATTTAAAATACATTTTGTATCGGTATCGCTATACCTTTGCATGCTAATTGAATACTTTAATTTTAATAATTACCCCCCCCCCTTCAATCACATTCCAATGAGTTTAAAAAAGTCCTCCACTTCCCTCCTAATGACCCCATGTTTATTTATGCGTTCCTCCCCCTCGGACCCTCGAGAGAATTTAACCAGGTCAACATTTCCCCCATTTTGAGGGGAAACTGCGGCCAGAATTGACACAAAAACATAAACAAAAAAATTTATGCTTTTGAATGGAGTTGTCGAGATAGGAGAAATATTTAGATATATTGTATTAGTAATTGTAATATTTAGATATATTGTATTAGTAATTGTAATATTTAGATATATTGTATTAGTAATTGTAATATTTAGATATATTGTATTAGTAATTGTAATATTTAGATATATTGTATTAGTAATTGAAATATTTAGATATATTGTATTAGTAATTGAAATATTTAGATATATTGTATTAGTAATTGAAATATTTTGATATATTGTATCAGCAATTGAAATATTTAGATATATTGTATTAGTAATTGAAATATTTAGATATATTGTATTAGTAATTGAAATATTTAGATATATTGTATTAGTAATTGAAATATTTAGATATATTGTATTAGTAATTGAAATATTTAGATATATTGTATTAGTAATTGAAATATTTAGATATATTGTATTAGTAATTGAAATATTTAGATATATTGTATTAACAATTGAAATATTTAGATATATTGTATTAGTAATTGAAATATTTTGATATATTGTATTAGTAATTGAAATATTTAGATATATTGTATTAACAATTGAAATATTTAGATATATTGTATTAGTAATTGAAATATTTAGATATATTGTATTAACAATTGAAATATTTAGATATATTGTATTAGTAATTGAAATATTTTGATATATTGTATTAGTAATTGAAATATTTTGATATATTGTATCAGCAATTGAAATATTTAGATACATTGTATTAACAATTGAAATATTTAGATATATTGTATTAGTAATTGAAATATTTAGATATATTGTATTAGTAATTGAAATATTTAGATATATTGTATTAGTAATTGAAATATTTAGATATATTGTATTAACAATTGAAATATTTAGATATATTGTATTAGTAATTGAAATATTTAGATATATTGTATTAGTAATTGAAATATTTAGATATATTGTATTAGTAATTGAAATATTTAGATATATTGTATTAGTAATTGAAATATTTAGATATATTGTATTAGTAATTGAAATATTTAGATATATTGTATTAGTAATTGAAATATTTAGATATGTTGTATTTTTTGTTTATTTTGGTCGAGGTTTAACGTCTGCTTCAGTCATATCGTGACTATATTGCTAATTTCAAGAAGAAATTAAATACAAGGGACTCAAAGAAGTAGTCAGAAAGGAAAGTGGATCAATGAACACAGTCACCTATCACCAGTTGGTGATAATTCCTAAAATGCAGAAAAGCTACACCGTGATAACAATCATGTAACACAAACAATATCACATTACAAATAAAATATATAAGAATGTATATTCTTTAGAATTGGATATTTTCTAAACATTCGATGATGGTACAAGTATAAAAAGTCTACGGTGTCCCACTCCTAGAATGGAAGGCATAATTAGTGTGGAATATTTAGAGATGGAGGATCCTTTTTTCTTGCGTTCCTCATTGTGTTCCGCGGATGATAAATGAGGATTGGCGTCAGCTACCACGACATCGAAAACCTTCTATGATTCTTCTACTTTTTACCCCGGAAAAAAGGTAGAAGGAATAATACAGCTTCATCATTCTTTTGTATTTTCCGTATGAGAATCGCGGTGAAGATTTTTCCGTCAGATTTTGCTAGCTGGAGTCGTGCAAATTTTCTATTTTTCATCATGATTTATCGCAGCGAATCTAGCAATGGTTGATTGACTGTGAAGATCTGATAGAAGTTCGACGTGTAAAAGTTATCACGTCGGATATTCGTATAACATTTCTAATAAATTCTTCCAGGGAATAATATGAAAAACAAATATATGATTTCTTAAAGTTTGTACTATTTACTATGTAGATTGATCAATCGGCCGAAAACAAAGAAATAAAGAAAATTCATTAATACACTTAAAAAAATCTTTCCTCTTCTTAAACAAAATTCACATGTTTTTAATTTCTTAAAGTTGGTGATAGTTCATATAACGCATGAACACATAGAGTCTCTATCTCTCATGCGTGGTAATTTTTTAGAGTTCTTCACTGTTCGTTCAGAAGCAGAATAAATGGAGGCAATCCTTCATATTCACAGGGAGATTACTGATAAAATCTCCTTTTATTTAAAGTCTACCAGGAGAAATGATTCCTGACAGAGTCTAAATGCATTTTACTTCTAAAGTTCACATCGAATAATTCTTTAATGAAAAGAACATTTACCTGTTTTCAGCTCTTATTGATATTATTTACTCAATTGAATGATTTATACTTTGATGAAGTTTATAGATATGTTTTGTGAATGGAAAACAGTAATTAAAAATTTGATAAAAAAATAATCGATCGTTTGGTTTTGTAATTATTTATAGTTTGATTTTAAATATATTCTAATTAATGAAACTGGAGATCAATTTTAGAAGAGGTAATTAGTTGATATAAAGCAAGCGCAATTGTTAGTTTTCTTGCGAGTTTCAGATGGGAAGCGTGCAAAATGATGAAAAATAGCGGTCTGGTGAGCCCTAGCGAGGACAGCCTCGCTACTATAAGGCCTCTTTATCATTCCACGCAATACTAAAATCACATCAAGTGACAGAAGAACAAAAATATATTCATATTAAAAAAAGATATTAAAAATATATATTCAAGTGACTATTCACATTAAATTTATTAATTTCTTTTTAAGAAAAATAATGATTAATGCTCAAATTTAATTTTTCCATTATTGAAAATAGGAATTTATATCACATTTTCCTTTAATATACAATCAACATTAGTTACAACTTACAATGTAAAGTAAAAAGAAAAAAAGACATTCATATTTACAATATACATTCAATTATTCATTTAAATATACATTTCAAATAAATGATTAAATATACATTCAAATTTCCAAGTTCATCCGGTCTCCAATCTGGCCCAAATCCTCTCCATGGACAGTAGGGCCCATTGCGGGCTGTAGCCCCATTGGTGCACCAGTGACAGCTACAAATGGGTTGCTAGAAGGAGATGCAGCCCATACTATACCACCCAGTGGATAGCCAGGCAACCTCTCGCTAGGAAGGGTTCGTACGAGGCAACCCTGAAAAAGAAGCGAAAGCGAATAGGAATACAAATATATTGATTTTCATTATAAACATACTTTTAATTTATTTATTTAATAAAGCTGACTATTTGGTAAATTGGTTGCCATTACAACCATTATTTTAATTTATTCGTTATAATTCTTTTAATCTATTTTTGGGATTAATTAATTAGATATTCTACGTGTACATGGAATAGACAGTAACTCGATAATCAGTATACTAGCTAAATAATCATAATAAATAGATGATTATCATAATCATCATATATAATATATGCCTAATCGTCAAAATAGCATAATAGTAATTAATTAATAATTTATATGGATACATATTTTAACTATCATAAAATTGTAGTTTAGGCAATTCTACTTTTCAAAAATGTTTCTTAATTGTTGGTGATTATATATAAATTGAATATTCCACAATTTTGTAAATAACAATTTTATATAGCATTATTTTTTTAACTTATGGTTAAACATATATAATGTAACAATATATACAATATAATTATAATAGATAAAATGATTAAATGAAAATACATTTTATGAATTATCTTGATAAAGGTTTATGCAGTAAATTTAAAATGAATAAATTTCAAACAATCAAATCAGTCTTTACAAAATAAATGTAATGTGCACATTATTTAAAAGAATTTCAATATCATATATCATTTCGATTGTTGTTAACAGTTTAAATATGAATAAAGCATTACCATAATATGAATATAATGAATATACATTGATGAATTATTTGACATCAATTTATAAATGTTTTGAAACACCAGACATAGGATACAATAGAAAATTTATATTATCCTACATCAATAACAAAGAAATAATACATTTCTGCTAATATTGATACATAAATAAATCAAATAAAGATATTTACTCAAGAGATGGAAGTATAAAAGATTAGTCCAATTTACATTTAATGACTATATTAACTTAACTATTTATTTCATTACCAATTACCTATATTGAGAAGATAATGATGTTTACCATATATTGTTCTTGTAATAATATTTAGTATTAAATAGTGTGAAACCCTGTTTGCTAAATGGTAACGAGTTACTCACATTAAATTGGGAAGCGGTAGTTAGTTTGTAACCACTAGTCTAATATCCATTCGGTTTATTTATGTTAAATCACATCACTACGTTCTGATGTGTCTACATATTCATTTATTGAGTGTGTTAGAGTACTAACTGCAGGTACTCTGTTTGCCAAAATCAATGTATACCAATATACTTTAAAGTATACCAATATACTTTATTAAAGTATACCAATATACTTTATTAAAGCATACCAATATACTTTATTAAAGTATACCAATATACTTTATTAAAGTATACCAATATACTTTATTAAAGCATACCAATATACTTTATTAAAGTATACCAATATACTTTATTAAAGCATACCAATATACTTTATTAAAGTATACCAATATACTTTATTAAAGTATACCAATATACTTTATTAAAGCATACCAATATACTTTATTAAAGTATACCAATATACTTTATTAAAGTATACCAATATACTTTATTAAAGCATACCAATATACTTTATTAAAGTATACCAATATACTTTATTAAAGCATACCAATATACTTTATTAAAGTATACCAATATACTTTATTAAAGCATACCAATATACTTTATTAAAGTATACCAATATACTTTATTAAAGCATACCAATATACTTTATTAAAGTATACCAATATACTTTATTAAAGTATACCAATATACTTTATTAAAGCATACCAATATACTTTATTAAAGTATACCAATATACTTTATTAAAGTATACCAATATACTTTATTAAAGCATACCAATATACTTTATTAAAGTATACCAATATACTTTATTAAAGCATACCAATATACTTTATTAAAGTATACCAATATACTTTATTAAAGTATACCAATATACTTTATTAAAGCATACCAATATACTTTATTAAAGTATACCAATATACTTTATTTAAGCATACCAATATACTTTATTAAAGTATACCAATATACTTTATTAAAGCATACCAATATACTTTATTAATAACTCTCCCCTCACCGTTATATATATATTTCCATACCATTCCATTTAAGTCCACTTCAATCTCTTCTTAAATTTTTACCTCTTTTAATCTCTAATTTACCACTCTATCCTTACCTTATCTCTCTCTACATCTTTATTCCCTCTCTCTTCCCACTCTCTTCCCACTCACTCCCCACTCTCTCCTCTCTTCCCACTCAGTGCCCTCTTTCTTCCCTCTCTCATCCACTCAATCCTTCTATCTTCCCACTCTCTCCCCACTCACTCCCCTCACTCCCCTCTCATCCCACTCTCTCCCCTCACTCCCCTCTCAATTCCCTCTCCTGTAGCCCTGCTTCCCGTTCACGACAGTTACTAATGAGTAGCGCAGAAAAAAGGCGTCCTGGTTCTTAGAAAATGGACGAGTCCACTCCATCATGTGTTTTCAGGATAAAGAGAAAATATCTTCGCTTGTCCTCGCTCTGCAAAACTTTTATCCCGAGTTTTGATACAGAGACCTGCCGTCGATGCTGAACGTCCAATTCATCGCCCGGCACTCAGAAGACGTGGATTATGATACTCTAACTCTTATACTCTTTTCTCCATCGTTCACGGGGACATTTGTCCTGTCTGTGTTAGAGCCTCTTTGCCTAATTCACAACGTGGAAAATAAGCTTAAAATATGCAGAGGGAAGTGTGAAGCATTTCTCAACTATTTCGTCCCCTAAAACATATTGCTAGGATGAATTTGATGAAGAGAGCCACTGTGCTCAAAAAATGAACCCATCTTCATCATCTTTAGCGCATTTATTCTTCTCAGCTCTAAAATAATGAAGCGCTCTGAAAAATGGCTTCATCTTCTAGAATCTGTTTTTCGTTAGAGATAGGTTGTGAAATATAAAGTGATAAGGCTTCTCAATTTTGAGTGTGGATGCCATTTTGAAATCTATAGTTCAATAAATTACACTTTTATCATATTTTCTAGATACACTTTCAACTTAAATTCAATACTTAAAGAAATCTTCATGTGTCTTCTATAGTCTTTCTTTAATGATCAGTTAATATATTTCTTTAATTTTTCAATTCATGAAATATAGTTAAAATATAAGCCATCAAACAGCCCTTGTGACAATTTTAGTTTTGGTGTTCAATCTAAAGGAGGACTCTGTTCTCAAATGTTTTTCAATTAATCCTCCAGAGTTTATATTAAAGATTTGGCTCCTGTAGAGCCATTTGTTTCGAAACACAACCTTGACGTTCGGCGAGCAACAAAAGCAGAATTGCCTTGTTCAATCTAGCAGCGATCATTTCTATGATGCATTTCTCTATTTTGAAAGGTACAGTTCAATAGGAACATCTACTGATACACTAAATAGAAAATACAAAGATGAAACTCTGTGGTGTGATCAATCTTGTAAGTCGAGGGTACGACCTCTTCCATGTCCTTCTTGTAATCGTCTGAAACCTCATTTGAAACCTGAAACTGCTGAGAAAAAACTGAAAATAGGATTAAACTTTGAGCGATGATACTATCATTTCAGTAACTTAAACTAGGTATTTCAATGAACGCCATAGCCTGTAAGGTATTAGAAGGTATTATCTCTATTTCTCAATGAGACATACTAAAGCCATGGATAATATATTAAGAGCTCTAGTCGGATACCAGCCGACACATTCGCAAATTCATTTCTTGAATATTGGTCTTGATTTGTGTGCAGACATTATTGGAGGGTAATTTTGTTCTGTCAGCCTCGTATTGGCTTTTAGAGTAGAAAGCGACATTGAGGTGTGTGGGAAATACATTACATGCAAATTACTTAGCCAATAGATAAATTGGCCTGTCCTTTCCAACTTGATATTGACTTGGCAAACTGAACGCGCTAGAAATAGGATGCAAGGGGAAATTCCCTGGAAAACTTTTTCCTTGTCGCTTCCAGATGTGCTGGAAGGAATTTCATTTATTTTTTCCATTGGATCTACAAAAGTACTTTTTGCATCTTTCGATGTCAGATGAATTTATTTGAACTGCATCAATAATTCTTCTATTGATAACAAATTTTAAAGAATATTTTCACATATCTATCTTTTCATACAAGTAGTTATAAAAAATATAGTTTTCATTCAAAAACAAAATATACACATGAATGATTTGCTCAAATTATAGTTGATGAAAATTGTAGAGAAACAAATTTTGATTAAACCGAAATAATAAGTTAATTTTACAAACAATTTTCACTATAAAATATATCTAGTTGTTTACATTAACTGTTTCCAAATGCAAAACTTTTTTTAAATTGTCTAAAATTTATTATTCTATTGATTTGTTATATATTTCCTGAATTTTTGAATAAAGAATCCAATCTAATATATCAAATCTAATATTTATTATTAATTTACACTCTATAAATCCTATCTAATAAACATGTTTTCACTTATATTAATAACTTTCTTGAATAAGACAACCTTTTTTCCAATAAAAACAAATATCATCATCAAGCATTTCGATTTATTAAACATTTTGAAATTATCATTACCAAAACTCCTCTGTGTTAATTTTTATTATCATTTTACATAGCATCACTTACAATTCCTTTGCATTTCATTCTCTTGCAGAAGTCATCTACAGGAGGAAACGAAACATCGCAGCAAATAATGAAACAGCAACAAGATGAACTGCGCCTATTTCGCCAGATCACATTTTTGCCGAATACGAAATTCAGGTCTTGGCGGCATCACTGCTTCTTCGATTATAAGACTGCAGCTGAAAAATAGCTTTGAATTAGTTATACATTCAAAGAAAATGTTATGGTGGGGCCATAGAAGATTAAGTACGGTCTTCTTAATCTTCGATGGTCCGATCAAAATGATGATGACTATATCTTGAAAAATTAATTGATAGATTATGTAAACAATATCCATTTTTGGTGAATTGTTAATTCAACAATGAAAAAAAAGTGATATTTTCCTATAATATTTTCTATCTAAAAATGAATATAATATGGTTTTCCAGAAAACTACCAAAATTCCACATTTTAGAAAAGGAGGCAATCCCAGAGCCGAAGATGGTGATTGAAAGGAGGCAAAAAGATGTAAGTAAACTTCCTTTGATTTTTGGCATATTTATTAATGATGAAAAATAAAACCCTTCCTATAATATTTTCCATTTAAAAAAGTACGATTTTTCAGGAAAACCTCAAAAATCCCACATTTTGGAATAGGACACCAATCCCAGAGCCGAAGACGGTGATTGAAAATAATGAAGATATAAACACTTCCCAATAATATCTAACGTCTATTAAATAAACAATCTAAGATTTTCCCGGAAAAAATCCAAAATCCCACATTTTGGAATAGTAGGCAATCCCAGGGCCAAAGATGGTGATTGAAGGAGAGAAGGAGATGTAAGGCGATGTCTCTATCAACAATGACAGATAGTGATGTATGTTAGCCCAGTCTGTAGTAGATGCATGGCAGTGGCTAGGCCATTTCTCATCTTGTCTAGCCCCTAAATGTCTTCGTGTACAAGGGAGCACAAAAAACATGCCTCATGTCCAATCCGCTCTGACCAAAAGGGATGAGAGAGAAATCAGGTTGGTTTTGACGTAGGATGAGTTACGAATTATCGGTCAGTACTACATCTTCGGTCAATAAGAAAAAACGATATTCTAATTATTATTTCATTTTAATTTTTATTGTTATTCATGACACTTGTAGGTATCATGGAAACCAATTAAGATAAGAACGAAATAATAATTATTATATCGTTTTATCTTATGTGACCGAAAATGCGAAACCGACCGATAATTCGTAACTTAACCTAGTGTTTGGGGTACACTTTTAAGAATAAATTGTTTGGAATTTTGTTTAAACAAACTAATATCGCTTAAGATAAAAAATGAATGTTCACTCAATGTTTGAGTTATCTTCAAAATAGTGTACCCATAATTTCGTGTTAAAATGTAAAAGATTCACAACAGTATCAAAATCTCTGTGATTTAACAATCCATATTTCTGGTCCGAGTCCAAAGATTTCGCTTAGTTATTAATTGAATACTGACGAATTATAATGTTATTACCTTATATTCATTATTAATAACAACATTATCATTATAATCAATCATTTAATAATAATAACGTTGTAAATGACTAAACATTTACTACTAATAATAACATTGTAATAACCACACATTTAATAATAATAACATTGTAATAACCACACATTTACTAATAATAACATTGTAATTAACCACACATTTACTAATAATAACATTGTAATAACCACACATTTACTAATAATAACATTTTAATAACCACACATTTACTAATAATAACATTGTAATAACCACACATTTACTAATAATAACATTGTAATTAACCACACATTTAATAACAATATTACCCACATCACCACACGTGATGGTAAGTTTCAACAGATGTGTAGAATTCCACAGCATCTCCCTGTCAGTTGCAGCTGTCACTCTCTTCCAAATCATACCTATCCATCAATTTCCCCCGTCACTGTTTGAACTTTGTTAGCTGTGTGTGTATTGCCTACATTGTACAGCATGGGTACCCTGATTCAAATAGCAGTGTAAAATATACAAAGAAAAATTATAGTAAAAATTAATGTATACATATATTCATTTTGTTATGTTATTTACTAATTCAAATTTACATTGTAAGAAATACAAGCCAATACTCTAGACCAGCATTTTTCTTTGGACTGATCCTTCATCATAATGCCGTGTGGTGTATAACTGAACTGTTCCACCATTTTTTGTTTTCTTTAAGGATGATAATATTAAAGTTAACAACTGTTAAAAAAATGTCAAAACAGAGGAAATTAGCTTTAAAATTGTTTTAATAAATTTGGTTAATTAAAATGGTTATTGTAATTCAGATAGCACTGTGATGAATATTTTTGTACACCATTCAAAATAATTTCAAAACAATACCTATTTAAACTAATTAAAGCATAATGAAATTTTCTAAAATTGACAGAATTAGTAACTCTCTATAACCTTAAATGCTATAAAATCATCATCATTATTCAATTAATAACTTTAGCTAAATAAGAGTAGATGGACCAGAAGTGAAGATAGTTAAATTACACTAATATTGACACTAGTGAAAGGAAAATTCTTTGGTTTATTTAGAATTAGTAATGTCGGGTAAGTTCCGAATAATCGGTCAGTACTACATCTTCGGTCTTAAAAGAAAAACAATATAAAATTATTATTAGATAGCACTGTGTAATAATAATAATTATTATATTGTTTTTTCTTATATGACCGAAGATGTAGCACTGACCGATAATTCGGAAGTCACTCAATTAATTCCACATAATCATGTTTATTATATTGTTGTTGATAATTATATTCACCAGTATAAAGCTCATATATCTTCATAAACATACAAACAATTTAAATATTTATTAACAAATCAGAAATATTTAAACCGAATATTTTAATTATTTAGTTCGGTATTACTATCATATTCCAGATCCTGAAGATAATCTAAAACAAGCAAAACGGTGATGCTTATATATTTATAATATATATATATTAAAATTTAAGTATTATGAAAAATTATAACCTGACATTCACTTTTTAATCTAAGTGTTTTGCAATCATGATTATGTATAAGAACATTCACTTTTTAATCTAAGTGTTTTGCAATCATGATTATGTATAAGAACATTCATTTAAGAACATTCAGTTAATTTTAGCATCACAATATGAATATGTAAACAAAGTCATATTTGCTAAAAGGATTATTTTTCCCGTGAAACCCAGTTCCTGAGTTCATTTTTCTTGGTTGTTTCACAGAGTAATAAGGTGAAGAAGAAATGAACGACTTTTCTACGTGTCGTGAATTCCCACAGATTTTCCATAGAAAAATGCGAAACAGTCATGATCTCCATGATTCTGTGGATCTGTGATAGAAGTGAGTTTGGATATTATTTTCCCTATCCTTTTGATATGCTACAAATGAAATATAATCTATAAATGATATAAATTTTTTTCCATTTTTTCTATTTAGGTATATCTTTTAAATATTTGAAAACAAATAACACAATCAATAATTGACCAAAAAAATCATTTACATCTTTCTGTTAATTCAAGAGATTGAAAATACAATTTTTATTCAACATTCCTTAAAATAAATACAATTCGAAAATTTAAAAAATCAAATTTGAATTTTCAAAATTTCAAATTTCATCATTTTTTCAAAAATAATTCTATACAACACAATAACTAATACTCCATTCAGTAAATTATTATGAGTATTTTCACAGTACTACCTCCATCCTCAATTTGGACAATGAAGTAAAGAATGAAGCTGTACCGAAATGAGAGTCTTGAAGAATAATTATGTCATTAGTCTGCGTCTGTATATACACAGCGCTAAATTGTGTCTATATATTCATAAATATCACATACTGTCTTCAGTAAAGCTCTTCAGTATTACCTATCTAACATTATAATTATTGCAGTGTATGTACAGAGAGAAAGCTATGGCGGGGTTATGGAAGATTAAGGTGGGTCACTTCTCAATATTAAAATTTTAAGGTTGGAGAGAAAAAGATATGTCTAATGATAAAACAGTTTAATATAATTTTGTTAATTTTTATCCTATAGTAACACTGTTATATATAACAAAGATACTGTTAATAGAATTTAAATATCAAACTATTTAAATGCTTTTTAATTTTCCAATATATAAGTCCTATCTATAATTCAAACAAATATTAATAAATTTTTATCCTTCGTCAATGTTAAATTCTGAAGAACCATTTTGAGATGAATTATTTCGAGTGAAACAGAACCTTCCGCAATTTTGCTAGGGTAAACATCCTTGGCTAGATGCACAAGCACGTGGCAAGCAAATACAAGCTACATTGCAATCAGCTTTATTAATGGGTCTCATGACGTCAACTAATGAGACCCGGAAAATTAGACCAGCATTGCCTAGCCCAAAACTAACTACTGAAATATTAGTACAACTCATTGCATATTATATGAAGTAAGTAGAGAAACAGTTGTTTGAATTCAACCTATTGTGAACATAGTAGGTTCTAATACTCACAGTTTATTCGTAGTTAATCATTTAAGATAAAGCTCAGTATTTATCTAGTAATTTTATGTCAAAAATTTATGTTAGGACCATAGTAGATTTAAGGGGCTAGGATTAATCTTCTAACCTTTTCTAGTGGTTTTGTTTAATTTATAAATTTGTCCTACAACCTGAAATCGAGTTAATAATCGTTATTTCAATCAATAAAATAATCAACCACATCAGTATAAATTTTGGTACAATTATATCGTATAAACAAATTAGTATAATTTCAGGAATACAAATTTTCTATACGTTATATGAATAATTCAGATATTCAATACGTTATATATTAACCTACAAATATTATCAAATCAGTAAATTGCTAAAAGTTTGTTTGTTGTAACGAAAGGTGTTCCGATTCATCCATGAAATGTGTTCCAGTAATACAATGTTCCATTGCTAGAGTTTTCACCGTCAGAAGACTGATTACTATCATATCTTACAACTGTAATTATCATTTGTTCCACAGAGTCCCCACAGAATTCCACAGAAACAACATAATAATGTCAATATTTAGCCCCTAGATCTAGAAATAGGGATCTTTCCAGGGAGCTTTCCTAGCCTCTATTCATGCTCTATGATCTACAGTGACTCATTATAGACAAAGAAACCTGATCTGAGGATCTCAGTTAATTCCATTACCGGATCACGAGCGTGTCAGCGACAATCAATCTAAGTTTTTGCCTATCGATCCCTCCTCCGCTCTTCTAGCTGTAGGTGCCAACGTATGAAGAAACGTAAGAAAAAGAACACGTCAAGGAAATGTTGATTAGAGTTTGTTTTCTCAGAGGACAAGGATTGAGTTACTTGCTTATCCAAACTCTGTTGATTGAGCCATTCTAACTCCCATTAGAGAAGTCTCGAGAACTCTCCAAACAAAAATGTTTTAGTCAGCTATCTATATTCAATGGAGTTTCAGCTGCAACAACATTAAATGGACTTTATTTTAGAACTCTTTCTTAAAATGAATTGGTAATTAATCTTACTGGAAATTTATAATAATTTTGTATATTTTGAATATTTAAATAGTTTCTCATTTTTATATTATACGTTAACGTACAATAATTCTTTTGATATTAACAAATGATCATAATTAACATATTTTCAATGATGAATATTGTAAAAATATTATATTAACGTGCCATTGCCCTTTTTATACTATTATTATTCTTTTTTCTGTTTCTATCAAATTTTGAAACAAAAATGGAGTATGAAATCAAAATGTCGGCTAAAATTTGTTCTTCATCTTTAAATTCAAAATAATTTTGGTGCGAACGATTGGGAAAGTATTTTCACTTTGGATCACAGTAATCAGTTTTTTTTTAAATAATAGTTATAAATCCGTTTTGGTTTTAAGACGCACTTCGAGATTGAAATATTATCGGTATACATTTAGTCATCATTTTTTCATTATAATCAATCTTTTGACTGTTTTTACATACTATGTACATTATACTCACCATAGATGATTATTTTGATATGCTATGTACATTATACTCACCATACATGATTAATTTTATATATTATGTACATTATACTCACCATAGATGATTATTTTGATATACTATGTACATTATACTCACCATAGATGATTATTTTGATATATTATGTACATTATACTCACCATAGATAATTATTTTGATATACTATGTATAATATAATCACAATAGATGATTATTTTGATATACTATGTACATTATACTCACCATAGATGTTTATTTTCAGAATGTATGTTTGCATACAGAGTGAATTTAGTCACTCATTCCTTGGTGTTGATTATAGCAGCCTACACAGGCCTATAGCCCAACACTGGGTGATTTGTCAAAGAAAATTGCTCTCTGCACTAGCTGATTGGGCCTCAAGTCGCAACATTCAACTGCCACGTACTATCGGAGAAAAGAGTCACTGTGATTATGTACTATCAGAGAAAAGAGTCACTGTGATGATGTACTATCAGAGAAAAGAGTCACTGTGACGATGTACTATCAGAGAAAAGAGTCACTGTGATGATGTACTATCAGAGAAAAGAGTCACTGTGATGATGTACTATCAGAGAAAAGAGTCACTGTGATGATGTACTATCAGAGAAAAGAGTCACTGTGATGATGTACTATCAGAGAAAAGAGTCACTGTGATGATGTACTATAAGAGAAAAGAGTCACTGTGATGATGTACTATCAGAGAAAAGAGTCACTGTGATGATGTACTATCGGAGAAAAGAGTCACTGTGATGATGTACTATCAGAGAAAAGAGTCACTGTGATGATGTACTATCAGAGAAAAGAGTCACTGTGATGATGTACTATCAGAGAAAAGAGTCACTGTGATGATGTACTATCGGAGAAAAGAGTCACTGTGATGATGTACTATCAGAGAAAAGAGTCACTGTGATGATGTACTATCAGAGAAAAGAGTCACTGTGATGATGTACTATCAGAGAAAAGAGTCACTGTGATGATGTACTATCAGAGAAAAGAGTCACTGTGATGATGTACTATCAGAGAAAAGAGTCACTGTGATGATGTACTATCAGAGAAAAGAGTCACTGTGATGATGTACTATCAGAGAAAAGAGTCATTGTGATGATGTACTATCAGAGAAAAGAGTCACTGTGATGATGTAATATCAGAGAGAAGATTCACTGTGATGATGTACTATCAGAGAAAAGAGTCACTGTGATGATGTACTATCGGAGAAAAGAGTCACTGTGTTGATGTACTATCAGAGAAAAGAGTCACTGTGATGATGTACTATCAGAGAAAAGAGTCACTGTGATGATTCATCATTAAGTTTAATATATATCTCTTCATGTACCCAAGCTAAATTCGGAATATCTGCAGTCTTTGGTATACATAAATTGATAATTTAACGCAGGTACTTTTTTCACGCAATTTGGCGATTTGAACACTTTCGAGATAGCGTTGCGTGGTTTTAAACTCATTTAAAACCTTTAAATGCGTAAATATTTTCCTTTTATTTATTATGAAATCAAATACCAATATAGGCGTATCGGGGGCACCCCACCCTCCTCTCTGACAGGTCATTAAACAATCATGAAGTGTGCAGTACAACAAACTAGTATATACAACAAACCACATAACAGCCATTTGTATTAGGAGTTTAAAAATAGTCTTTACTTATACATAAATTATGAAGATTGCTTTGAAAATTCAACATATATGACAAGAAAAAAGTGACGATTAATGAAAATCTCACCATGAATCGCCGTAATGTAGTGTGTTGCATTCGCTAGTTTGTTGTACCGCACCTGACAGGGGGTTAGAGAGGGCATCCTCTTCGTCTCTTCCTCTTCGTCTCCTCCTCTTCCTTTTCGACTCTTTTTCTTCGTCTCTTCCTCTTCGTCTCTTCCTCTTCGTCTCTTCCTCTTCCTTTTCGTTCATCTTCTTCGTCTCTTTCTCTCTTCCTTTTCGTCTCTTCTTCTTCGTCTCTTCCTCTCTTCCTTTTCGTCTCTTCTTCTTCGTCTCTTCTTCTTCGTCTCTTTCTCTTGGTCTCTTCCTCTTCCTTTTCGTCTCATCTTCTTCGTCTCTTCCTCTTCGTCTCTTCCCTTTCGTCTCTTCTTCTTCGTCTCTTCCTCTCTCCCTTTTCGTCTCTTCTTCTTCGTCTCTTCCTCTTGGTCTCTTGGTCTCTTCCTCTTGGTCTCTTCCTCTTCCTTTTCGTCTCATCTTTTTCGTCTCTTCCTCTTCATCTCTTCCTCTTCATCTCTTCCTCTTCATCTCTTCATCTTCGTCTCTTCCTCTTCGTCTCTTCGTCTCTTCCTCTTCGTCTCTTCATCTCTTCCTCTTCGTTTCTTCATCTTCGTCTCTTCCTCTTCGTCTCTTCCTTTTCGTCTCTTCCTCTTCGTTTCTTCCTCTTCGTTTTTTCCTCTTCATCTCTTCCTCTTCGTCTCTTCATCTCTTCCTCTTCGTCTCTTCTTCTTCGTCTCTTCATCTTCGTCTCTTCCTCTTCGTCTCTTCCTCTTCGTCTCTTCATCTCTTCCTCTTCGTCTCTTCATCTTCGTCTCTTCCTTTTCGTCTCTTCATCTTCGTGTCTTCCTCTTCGTCTCATCATCTTCGTCTCTTCCTCTTCATCTGTTCCTCTTCGTCTCCTCATCTTCGTCTCTTCCTTTTCGTCTCTTCCTCTTCGTCTCTTCCTCTTCATCTCTTCCTCTTCGTCTCTTCATCTTCGTCTCTCCCTCTTAGTTTCTTCCTTTTTGTCTCTTCATCGTCTCTTTGTCTCTTCATCGTCTCTTCATCTTCGTCTCTTCATCTTTGTCTCTTCCTCTTCGTCTCTTCATCTTCGTCTCTACCTCTTCGTCTCTTCCTCTTCGTCTCTTCATCTTCGTCTCTTCATCTTCGTCTCTACTTCTTCGTCTTTCCTCTTCGTCTCTTCTTCTTCGTCTCTACTTCTTCGTCTCTTCCTCTTCGTCTCTTCCTCTTCGTCTCTTCCTCTTCTTCGTCTCTTCCTCTCCGTCTCTTCCTCTTCTTCGTCTCTTCCTCTTCGTCTCTTCCTCTTCTTCGTTTCTTCCTATCACTCTTCATATCTTGTTCCATACGGAAGGAGAAGAAATCAAAAGAGAAAAAAAACAGTCACGAAATTTATGAAAATTTTCTGCTACTGCTAAAGTATTATTCTTTTCAATGCCAATCGTATGAAAGCTTGCCATTTACAATCAGCGCTCCATTTTCCTTTCAATCTATATCTGCAATTAACATTCACGCAGTAGCTTTTCTGCATCAAATGGATATTTTCTATCTTATCATTTTCTGAAGTCCTTTGTATTTGATGTAAGGTAATTTTATGAGATGTTTAGAACACAGTACAGAGTAGTACGTTAAAGTGACTTGTCTCCATTTGATCATTAAATAGAATAAAAGAAAATAACGTATTCGCATATAATTATACAAGAAGCAAACAAATTCAAATAAAACAATACATGAAACTATTTTTAATTCTCGTGTATTTTTATTCAGTGTAAAAATACATTTTTCCATTGGTAGCAAATTTACGTAGATCTAACACCAGATGTTTAACAATTAACATTAAATTAATATGTAAATATATTTAAAGGGTGACTATTCTAATCAGGTTAATTTAAAGGTATTAGAAGAAACGTTGCTGCGAAGTGACTGCAGATTGGGACACAAAAGGAATTTACCACAAACAAATTCAAAATTTCGGTATTTTTTGACCGATTTTGACCATTTAAACTGTGAAATAAGTTTCCAAATAAGTGAAGTACTCAGAATTTATCATTTTTTTTGCACATTTTGCTCTCATTTTCGAGATATTGAACATTTTCTGAAATTCGATCAGAGCCAAAAGTCAGAAATTTTTGGCGGGAACTAAAAATATTTTTTTGGAGAAATATTTATTTTTGAATACTGAACAAAATTCTGCGTCATAAATTCAATACAGATTTCAAATTTCAGTTCATTCTGTTCAATAATGAAGTCACACGTAGAGTTCAAAGTTTACGGTTTTACTCTATTTCATGGACACTCTTACCAGAAAATTCTTCGTTTTGAACGATGGAGAGCGAACAACCATGGAGTTTTTTGACCAAATATATTAAATAATTAATAAATGATTTTCGTGTAAATTTATTCCAATTTTATATTTAGTTTATTCTAATGCAAATCCTTATTTCAGTTTTCAACAGAGCTGAATGGATTTTGAAAGTTTAGAATAATCATTATAATGAAATTTAATGTAGAACTAGGAATGCTAGAAAGTGAACGACTGTACAGAAAAAGTTGAGCTGCGCGCGCATCCAAATCTTTTTCTCGGACGTGGAATTGAAAATGGAAAAAATGACCAAGAGAGAGAGCCAAATTTTAGAGGTTTTTTACCTCTAATGAGAAAAATAAGCACTTATATGGAAATATTTTCATAATTATATACTTATTTTAATTGTATATACTCGAATTTCACAATATTTCATAAAGAAAGTTAGAATAAATTAGTAAATTTCCTTTATTTAACTTTTCAAAACCGATAATTTTTCACCAATTGAGTCGATTTTTTTTAGAAACTGATATTTTTGAACAATGAACTAAATTCTTCGTTATAAAGGTATTACAGATTTCAAATTTCAGTTCATTCTGTTCAATAACGAAGTCACACGAAGAGTTCAAAGTTTACGGATTTGTTCAATTTCATGGACACTCTAACTGAAAATTCTTCGTTTTGAACGATGGAGAGCGAACATCCGTGGAGTTTTTAACAAATATTCCAAAATGAAAGTGTTAATTCAACGAAATATTTATTAAGTAGGAAATTAATGATTGATTTTGTGTAGGCATTCTAAATAAGAGTAATGAGGTCAGTTTTTAAGACACTTACTGCAAAGAAGAATCATCATATTATAACCCTGCTTGTTTCTTCCTTAGTGAGTGAGTCTGTCTGTTACGCTTACAGTAATTAGATAAAAGAAAATTCGGTATATGAATGATACCACAAACTATCGTATTATTATTGTCTATGTCCCTGAAGGTAGTGGAAATTAAAGTGGTGGAAGTGAAGGTGGGGAAAGTGAAGGTGGAGGAAGTGAAGGGAGGAAACTGTGGAGCTAAAATATAACATAGTTTAGAAAAAAAAGGTGTATGGCAATAATATCATTCAGTCGGTCTGTCCGTCACAAAATACATTAAACTGACACTTTATCAATAGCATCTCATAATGTTGTTGTAAATCAAAGTAATGTCACCAAGAGGGTATTTATGAATGATAATCTATATACAAAATATACTATTATAAGAGAAGCTGTTGTCAGTCGGTCTGTTCGTCACAAGATGTGTTAAACAGACTTAAACAATTTTGATGACTAGACCAACATCGAAACCTATTCGTTGATTTCCTAATTGTGTGAAATTTCCACATGTGTCCAGCATTTAGTTTTTAAAATAGTTTTTTACAATTAATGAAAAATATTTGTTATTTTTTAGCAGCTTATTTCGAGAAATTCATAGAAATCTACGAATGCAAACTTAATTCTACATTAAACCAAGACCACGCAAAGTGAACGTTTGATGCAAATAAAATACGTGTGAAGTTTTTTTCAATTGATATTATATGCAGCATATAAAATGCCTTTGCGTTTCAATGAAAGGCATATTTCAAGCAAATGTGCACTAATTACTTACATTCATCTACAATGCGTATTACGCAGTGCATATTGTTACAACCCTAATTATAAGGTCCAAGTGGAATATCCAAATGTTAGATAATATACATACATTAGATTTAAGATCTTGTGGAAAAAACATAAAGGAAAGAATTAAAATTTAAATGTCTGTAAAATTTCAATTGAAAGTAGGTAAGCAAATTTCCAGTAATAAAAAATGAAGAGCAAATAAAACACGAAGTAAATTCTTTGTCACATTTACTGGTAAATTTAAACACATTTGGTGAAAAATTATCGGTTTTGAAAAGTTAAAAAAGGAAATTTACTAATTTATTCTAACTTTCTTTATGAAATATTGTGAAATTCGAGTATATACAATTAAAATAAGTATATAATAATGAATATATTTTCATATAAGTGCTTATTTTTCTCATTAGATGTAAAAAACCTCTAAAATTTGGCTCTCTCTCATGGTAATTTTTTCCATTTTCAATTCCACGTCCGAGAAAAAGATTTGGATGCGCGCGCAGCTCAACTTTTTTTGTACAGTCGTTCACTTTCTAGCATTCCTAGTTCTACATTAAATTTCATTGTGAACACTATACTAAACTTTCAAAATTCATTCAACTCTGTTGAAAACTAGAATAAGGATTTGCATTAGAATAAACTAATATAAAATCAGAATAAATTAACACAAAAATCATTTATTAATTATTTCATATATTTTGTTTTAAATAATTCCACGGTTGTTCGCTCTCCATCGTTCAGAACGAAGAATTTTCAGATTAGAGTGTCCATGAAAGTGAATAAATCAGTAAACTTTGAACTCTTCGTGTGACTTCGTTATTGAACAGAATGAATTGAAATTTGAAATCTGTATTGAATTTATGACGCAGAATTTTGTTCAGTATTCAAAAATAAATATTTCTCCAAAAAAATATTTTTAGTTCCCGCCAAAAATTTCGAACTTTTGGCTCTGTTCAAATTTCAGAAAATGTTCAATATCTCAAAAATGAGAGCAAAATGTGTAAAATAAATGATAAATTCTGAGTACTTCACTTATTTGGAAACTTATTTCACAGTTTAAATGGTCAAAATCGGTCAAAAAATACCGAAATTTTGAATTTGTTTATGGTAAATTCCTTTTGTGTCCCAATCTGCAGTCACTTCACAGCAACGTTTCTTCTAATACCTTTAAATTCACCTGATTAGAATAGTCACCCTTCAAATATATTTACTTGTTAATTTAATGTTAATTGTTAAACATCTGGTGTTAGATCTACGTAAATTTGCTACCAATGGAAAAATGTATTTTTACACTGAATAAAAATACACGAGAATTAAAAATAGTATCATGTATTGTTTTATTTGAATTTGTTTGTTTTTCATATAATTTTATGCGAATATGTTATTTTCTTTTATTCTATATATAATGATCTAGATGAGATAAGTCACTTTAACGTACTACTCTGTACTGTGTTCTACACGTCTCATAAAATTACCTTACTTTAATTACAAAGGACTTCAAAGAAATGAAAAGATAGAAAATATTCACCTAATGCAAGTAGATTGGGAGGAAAATGAAGCGCTGAAAGTGCGTGACAAGCTCTCGTACGACTGACATTGAAAACAAATATTCGCATTATTGTGCCGGTAGCACAAATATAATTTGATAAAATATGCATTTCTCAATCTATTTAAATTGTATATTTATTTATTTATATATTTAGTTATAATCGAATGTTATCCATAATATATGAATATTCGTAATGTATTACTTTAGACATCTTTCAAATATTCTAAAATAATTTTAAAAAAATATTAAAAAATTGAAGATAATTTTATTACCAATTTGGACGTTAAAATAAATTATTCATTAAATTTTAAGTTGAGATCATGATTTCCAATTTTTTAATTTCATTTTGAAAAACCTCATTTATATAATTCATAACTTACCAAATGAACTATTCTAATATAATCCTTAAAAACCTAATAAAAACCTCACAGTAAATCTAATATATACAATATAACGTTACAGATCAGAAATCTAAACTAACCTGCTTTTTTTCTTCGCAGATTAATGTCAGACGTATGGAACAGACAAAGTTTGACGCTGGTGAGACGTCCCCTGGCTAATTCGAGAGCCAGCAAACAATCCAGACTTTGTCTCCCCGGAGAATTGGCCAGATTGCTTCCCTCTCTCATATTCTTACAGTGCTATACTGTACCAACATTGTGACGATATTAGGGGGACATCGGGGGAATGTTGGTGGAAATATTGACGAATATTTAGAAGCAACGTTGATATTATCATTTAATTAAATTTGAACTAATGAAATAACTTGGTTAATAAGTTTCAGGCATCTTTTATTTTTTATCAGAGAAACAACAATGATATCATCGTTTTATTAAGTAAACAGTAATAAAAAAACCTTGGTTAATAAAATTCAGGCGTATTTTATTTGGAAAATTGTTAAGTTTATATAAACAATTAATGAATATTGTGAAATATATAAATATGAATATTACACTATAGAATTTAATAGATTAATATAACCTTGATAAAACTCCGCTTTAATAATTCGAAACTAACAATAGAATAAGAAAAATAAGTTAAATAAAATAGTAAATCAAACTTGTTGACATTAATCCGTAGAGTTATTTAAAAATTAGGTAAGGATTGTCAGGAGTACCAACTGATTATAAGAGTACATAAAGGAGTACCAACTGATTATCAGAGCACATACAGAAGTACCAACTGATTATCATAGTATTTACAGGAGTACCAACTGATTATGTTCATAGTATACACAGGAGTACCAACTGATTATCAGAGCACATACAGAAGTACCAACTGATTATCATAGTATTTACAGGAGTACCAACT
>CANNZV010000617.1:0-15062 GCA_947561585.1 Caprella mutica
ATTCTTGAATATGTTTCGCATACCTCCTTAAAATAAATTATCGAAATTATAAATAATTTTATAATTTAATTTCCATTGAGAACACTAAAAAGATTTCATCAAAAAATTACAAAGTTTTTTACCGTAATTATTGTAATAAAAATAATTTCAACTATTTTTGAAAGTATACATATAATTTACTTTAGTGTAATTATAAAATATTGGAACAGGAGTTTATTTCATAATGTTGGTTTGTTCAAAGTAGTTCATTATTTAAAGTTAGTCTGCTAGGTTATAGCTAGTCTATTGCACTGTGATTTACGCGTTAAACATTCCACCCTTATTACTAGCTACTACGTATGTCAGCATTCGAACTACTTTTAATTCCATGATTTCAAATCATAATCCTATTTAACCTCCTAGTCTGTTTGATACTAATACACTATTTAACTACTTATATTATTAAGAAACATCACGGTGACTCTTTTCTCTGATAGTACATCATCACAGTGACTCTTTTCTCTGATAGTACATCATCACAGTGACTCTTTTCTCTGATAGTACATCATCACAGTGACTCTTTTCTCTGATAGTACATCATCACAGTGACTCTTTTCTCTGATAGTACATCATCACAGTGACTCTTTTCTCTGATAGTACATCATCACAGTGACTCTTTTCTCTGATAGTACTATATAATGGTCCAAAGCGCTTAGGTGACACAATGAGTAAAGGCAGTGATATTAATTACTAGTTTGCCAGTGTGTCCATTAGGTCTTTTTTTTCCTGTCAATTACACACGCTCACCCCGCTGAGAGTCGAAGAGAGCTATGACGTCACTGGCGAAGTACCACGTCACTCTCTGACATCATTACAACATTTCCCCTACCAGAGGTACGGTAGAGAGCCAGAAAACAGAATGAAATTCTCTTAGACCGTGTATGTGTGTATGTGTGTGTGTGTGTTTGTTTGTGTGTGAGTTTGTTACGTAGTCTTGTTTGCACAGGAAATTTCTAGATCAAGAGACGCAATTCAGGGTCAAAAAGGAACGGAAGGAACTACCGTAGTGATTTTACACTAAATATATGCAATCCTTTGATTCTTTCATTGGGAAAGTAATTACTATCAACCAATTCTCCAATCTTTTGATGTAAATCATAAAGTTGAAAAGGGTAAAATATAGGGAAAAAAAGTCCTACTTCAATTATGAATGGACGACAAAATGAACAGTTTTAACAACGTTAGCAACTTGATGGTATTGATTATGGTATTAATCTTTATTAACACTTAATATGGTATTAATATTTAATATGGTATTAATACTTAATATGGTATTAATACTTAATATGGTATTAATACTTAATATGGTATTAATATTTACTACATGATATTGATATTTACCATACATGGTATTAATATTACCACATGGTATTGATATTACCACATGGTATTGATATTACCACATGGTATTGATACTACCACATGGTATTGATATTACCACATGGTATTGATATTACCACATGGTATTGATATTACCACATGGTATTGATATTACCATATGGTATTGATTTTACCATATGGTATTGATATTACCACATGGTATTGATATTACCACATGGTATTGATATTACCACATGGTATTGATATTACCACATGGTATTGATATTACCACATGGTATTAATATTTAGCAAATGGTATTAATATTTTCCATACATGGTATTGATATTTACCAAATAATATAAGCCTACATATTCTTTCAATTTAACCTGTTCTTTGACCTATAAAAGTGACTCCAATTCGAATGTCTGAATCTTCGGTGTCATTCTGACGTCAGAGTCGAATGAAGAAGTAGGTATGGACCCTCTCTGTGTGCCGAATAAGAGAGAGAGTTATTCTGAACTCTCAATAAGAGTGAGAGTAATGAATTACAGTGAGTAAGAGTAATAGTAGCCTAATACACTAAATATGAGCAAGAGTAGTCAATTACCCCGAATTTCTGCTTATGAGTCACCGCCCACAATCTAGACTACACGGCACCTACAACACCTACTCTGACCTTTCAATGATTTGCTGAGACTAGAAGTAGTTAGTGTGAGGCGAGTTACGCATTATTGAACAGTTCCACATCTTTGGTCATATAAGAATACACGATATTACATTTTTTATTTTGATTGGTATCTATGATACCTGAATATATCTTGGATACTAATTATAATAAGAATAAAATTATTTTTATATCGTTTTCTTATGTGACCGAAGATGTGAAACTGATCGATAATTCGTAACTTGCCCTACCTTGAGTTTGACCATTTTTTCAACTGAATTAAAATTAGTGATCCTAAATTGAAATTAGAAAATGAGATGTATTTGTAAAATTACTCCATAATAAATTAAAAGAAACATCATCCTTCGTCGGAAATATAGAATTAGAAATATATTTGAATTTCTAAATCTGTCTCTACGAAAATTTCGAGGGAAACATTTCAGCAGGTACAAAATATTATTTGCTGTTAATTAATAGAATAATTTATAGATTATTTCGATACTTTATTGATAAAACTATCATTAAATTGAAGTGATATTCACATTACCATTTTGATATTATTTCCTCTATATCATTCAATAGAATGTTCTTCTTGTGGAGAAGAAACATGTATCAAAATTAATAACAAATTATGAATATCGTGACAATATTAACATACCGTAACAATAATAATATCATATTAATATTTATAAGCTGTATCAATAGTTTTATTCTACACATCATTTGTCTCGTCATCTAAACGTTAAAATGAGGCCTGAAGGTACTTTGGAAAGTTGCTCTAATTTGTAGTCTTTGCCAGCGGCTTAAAACTTTTTGATGGTTTCAGGTAAGACTTCAGAGGCTCAAACCTCTTCCCTGGAGCAGAAAGAAGCACTAACCGACAGCCTTGATAACTACTGACAGTAACAATTAGGAAATAGAATGATTGTATTCAAATTAAACCATTTGAGAACAGGTATGAAGTGAAAAAACACCAAAAAATTTTTTTAAAAAAACGGAAATAAATAATTTATCAAATGGGAATATACCGTATGTTCTTTTTAAATTTAAAATTTTACGTGATAATATATGATTTACTATCAAATAGAAATATTTCATAAATATTTAAAATTTGAACTGATAATAAATGAAGAAGTTGAATAAATTTACTTATGGTTGATTGTCTCAAACTGTATTCTGAAAAAGTTTAGCCAAAAAATGTGTAAAAAATGAATTATTTGATGTAGAAAAACCTAACAGTCCATTGATGCCATACACTTCCATATAACGGGTCTGAATATTACCTTACTTTAAAATTCTATATCAGTGTTATCACTCACAAGAGACGTACCATTCTAAAGTTTAAACTTTATAAGTTTGAATGAAATAATGTATAATCCCTAAACATCGTTTGTGGTTGGAGTTTTTCACGCCAAAATTCTCCTCCCACGTTCCTAAAAGTTCCAGTTGTAGCGCTGAGATTTTGCCTCCAAATTGTTGTAAATGCCTGAAATGTTTCATTCGGAAGCTTCATATCGATATCCATGAGGAAACACGCGAAGAAAAGTATTTCGCGGGGGTATGGAGGGGTGGAAGGGGTAGAGCCTACTAATGGGGGGTGCTTCTATCTATAATTTAAACTTTCAAAGTAGCACTGTCCAACTAAATAAAAAGAATTGGTACTTCTAGATAGTTTTAAAATAGATAGACTAAGTAGGTACGGCAATAATGCTCCTTAAACTGCAACGCAATAAGAGCCAAAGGGGGTGAGGGGGGTGGAGCCACAGCCTCCGTCATGGGAAGTAAAGATCCTTAAAGTTGATGTTCCTGAAACTTGATTGCGCCACACTCTGGTAGTTCTACTCTTATCTATGCCATTCCTACGTACAGACGGTGGGAAGGTTGTTGAGTGGCGGATAGTAGCGCCATCTCTCCGGGGTATGGAAGCAAGCTGACGCTGCAGTAGTGGGCGGATGCTATTTTTAGCTCACCAGTGAGCCGCACAATTTGGAATAGGGGGGCATCTTCTCAAAGCTGGCCAATGGAGAGTGTGTGTGTCGCCAATAGATTATGTGGACACGCTAAATGTCTCGGACACGTGGATGATCTCTTCTCTATTCTTAAAATAGCACAAATTTAATGAGTTAGAAAAAAAAACTAATATATTTAGTCAGAATACGATTCATTTTTATTCTGAAATAGACATTAGTCTTAATAATAGAAAGGAAAGAAATAATTATAGGGTAGATTACCAATTATAGGACGTACTCAAGTTACAAGATAGCAATTGCACGTGCCCTATTATGTAATATGCCAAATCAGATCATTATATAAATACTATATTGAATAGCATATATCTTCTTTATTTATCAATTTCAATCAATAGAGAATATGATTCCCAGTTACTGACTGGTGATATTGAAGTGAATTGTTCCCCGTAACCTTGATAGGTAAGTTGTTCAACCTCTTCCTTTCAGTACAATGATCTAAAATTAGCTCTCAAGCAACAGTTTCTTTGGTTCAAAACAGCTATATTTGGTTCTTTAATCATATAATGTCCTCAATTTGCTTTGGATTCTTATACTAATGGGAATGAAAGAATCAAATAATGTTCCCAATTACCTTAGATTAAATTTAGATCGTGTGGTTAATAAATCTGAGAGACTCTCAATTTTCGTTGAATTTAGTATTTATATATTTTTCGTATTTTTGAATGCATTTAATATGTCAAAAATTATTCTCAAACTTCGTAGATTTTAATACTTATTCTTATTAAGTAAATCAAATAATGTTCTCAAACTCCGTAGATTTTATTTCAGATTATATTAGCAAATAAATACTGTTCTCAAACTCCGTAGATTTTCCAATACATTGTTCAATATTATCTAGAGAATTTCAAGAATCTAATAACAATAGGAAATAAAATTAATTAGAAATGAGTACAACTACTAATATGAGGATCAACTGTATTCAGTACTTTGCAGTACATTTTTTTAAATACATCATTTTTCCATTAAAAACAAAAACTACTAATATAAAGTTTTGAGTACAATAAATAATATTAACTCTCATTCATTGGGTATATATGGCTTTTACTGAGCGATACGCTTAAATGTGTTGATAATAAATCATATAATGATCTAAATTTCCGTTGATTTGCTACTTAACATTCATTTAATTAATCATATAAATAATATAATGTTATCTATATCCGTATGTTTTATTATTTATCATTCATTTAGTTAATATATATCATTGTTATCAATTTCCGTTGACTTTACAACTTAAAATTCATTTAGTTAATCAATTATTTAATCGATTAATCAACTACTAATATAAACTCCTTTCCATTGGTATTAATAGCAAGTGTTAGATTATAACTACTAATTTAACCTCCTTTCCATTGGTATTAATAGCAAGTGTTAGATTATAACTACTAATATAAACTCCTTTCCATTGGTATTAATAGCTCTTTATTGCTCTATAGGCTGAAACAAAAGCCTCGTAAAACTGTCACCATGTGTCAGCATTACACTATTGTTTACTGGAGAGATAAGGTGACTCTAATATTTCACCTTACTGTAGATTCTAAGGTTATTTCACCTTATGGTATATTACTACCATAACTACCTTATGGTATAGATTATATGGTTATTTCACCTTATGGTAGTTTCTATTGTTATTTATTCTTACGGTAGATTACTACCATAACTACCTTATGGAATAGATTCTATGATTATTTCACCTTATGGTATATTACTACCATAACTACCTTATGGTATAGATTATATGGTTATTTCACCGTATGGTAGATTACTACCATAACTACCTTATGGTATAGATTATATGGTTATTTCACCATATGGTAGATTACTACCATAACTACCTTATGGTATACATTATATGGTTATTTCACCATATGGTAGATTACTACCATAACTACCTTATGGTATAGATTATATGGTTATTTCACCATATGGTAGATTACTACCATAACTACCTTATAGTATAGATTGTATGGTTATTTCACCTTATGGTAGATTACTACCATAAGTACCTTATGGTATAGATTATATGGTTATTTCACCTTATGGTAGATTACTACCATAACTACCTTATGGTATAGATTTTATGGTTATTTCACCTTATGGTAGATTACTACCATAACTACCTTATGGTATAGATTATATGGTTATTTCACCTTATGGTAGATTACTACCATAACTACCTTATGGTATAGATTATATGGTTATTTCACCTTATGGTAGATTACTACCATAACTACCTTATGGTATAGATTATATGGTTATTTCACCTTATGGTAGATTACTACCATAACTACCTTATGGTATAGATTATATGGTTATTTCACCTTATGGTAGATTACTACCATAACTACCTTATGGTATAGATTATATGGTTATTTCACCATATGGTAGATTACTACCATAACTACCTTATGGTATACATTATATGGTTATTTCACCATATGGTAGATTACTACCATAACTACCTTATGGTATAGATTATATGGTTATTTCACCATATGGTAGATTACTACCATAACTACCTTATGGTATAGATTATATGGTTATTTCACCATATGGTAGATTACTACCATAACTACCTTATGGTATAGATTATATGGTTATTTCACCATATGGTAGATTACTACCATAACTACCTTATGGTATAGATTATATGGTTATTTCACCTTATGGTAGATTACTACCATAAGTACCTTATGGTATAGATTATATGGTTATTTCACCTTATGGTAGATTACTACCATAACTACCTTATGGTATAGATTTTATGGTTATTTCACCTTATGGTAGATTACTACCATAACTACCTTATGGTATAGATTATATGGTTATTTCACCTTATGGTAGATTACTACCATAACTACCTTATGGTATAGATTATATGGTTATTTCACCTTATGGTAGATTACTACCATAACTACCTTATGGTATAGATTATATGGTTATTTCACCTTATGGTAGATTACTACCATAACTACCTTATGGTATAGATTATATGGTTATTTCACCTTATGGTAGATTACTACCATAACTACCTTATGGTATAGATTATATGGTTATTTCACCTTATCGTAGATTACTACCATAACTACCTTATGGTATAGATTATATGGTTATTTCACCATATGGTAGATTACTACCATAACTACCTTATGGTATAGATTATATGGTTATTTCACCTTATGGTAGATTACTACCATAACTACCTTATGGTATAGATTATATGGTTATTTCACCTTATGGTAGATTACTACCATAACTACCTTATGGTATAGATTAATGGTTATTTCACCTTATGGTAGATTACTACCATAACTACCTTATGGTATAGATTATATGGTTATTTCACCTTATGGTAGATTACTACCATAATTACCTTATGGTATAGATTATATGGTTATTTCACCTTATGGTAGATTACTACCATAACTACCTTATGGTATAGATTTATTCATCCGGTGTTTAATTCTCATATGGTAATTGTTCCTAGGTACAGTTTATAATTTTTTCCTCAATGGTGCATTGATTTTGCAAGAACTGATTGATATGGAGTAATTAGTTCATAACTATATAATATATTATAAATGTTATAGTACCTAATGTGGTACATAATAAGCAATCTAACCATTTTCAATGAATGTGGTAATAACATTGGTGCTCATTAATATATTTCAATCAGGAAATTATGATAATTGAGAGTCATTTCACTGTGTCTTCCCATACAAGAAGGATTAAATCCTGGAATATTCTTCTTGCCTGGGATATTCCTTTTATTCCCAGGAATAAATCCTTCTTGCCAAGGTTAGCCACAAGTTTGAATCCACCAAGATAGAAAATAGTCACCTGGTAACGAATATCCTTCTAGAAAATAATCGATGATCCTTTTCTCAGTTAACTACCACTACTTTAACCAAATTTCTGTAACAACGCCTCAAACCCTATTGCTATCGAACTCTACGTCAAACTATAATTAAAAGCCTAATTGAATTATCAATGTTGAAGGTTTTCACTAGGATTTCAGCTTTCGAAAGGCGTCATCGCCTGGAAAAAGAGTACAAACCTGAAACAAATCAAATTTATATTCAAGATAGCGTTTTTAATCTCAATATATTGGAGGGTTTTCTTAAGATGCATTATTTCTTTCCCTCTCAAAAATAAGGAAATTCCGCTCAGTATGAATCTTTTCAGTCAGGTGAATTTTATTAATAACTGTTGTATGCTGGATGCCTACTTTCTATATAAGCACTATCCTGTATTTTGTTTTTAATTATATTTTATGGCTTCTATTATTTGACTAGGTACTATTTTATCAATATAATAAAGATAGACACATGAATGTACTTAGTTATTGCTGACAATACTCTTCTTCAAATATAAGTCTACTTTCATATAGCATTCAGTATTTAAATATATTTCAGGAATATATTTAAATGCAAATATGTATTATCAAAACATATAATTACGCAAAATGATTTAACAAAACAAATTATACTCCAAATAGACAAAACTATGATTTTTTATATTATTAATATGATATACTGCCACAAATGGTTAGTTTTTCCTCGGGATATTCCTTTTAATATTTGTCTCTTTGTAAAAGTGCGACACAAAAACAGATTGACAGGACGGCACTTCTTGTAGTAGAGATAACAAATTGAGAGGTACTAACGCTATCAGTAGGTATACTGATAGCGTTATACAATGAGAAAATATATTGGTTATTTAACAGTTTAACGAAGTGTTTGGTAGTGAGTGCAATGTGGATAGCATTAATGAATCCGATAAATTCCTTGTCTTTTAATTGATGAACATGAGTAATTGTGGTCTTCAAATGAATGAAGAGGCTTAATTCCAGTCTTTAAATGAATGAAGAGGCTTAATTCCAGTCTTTAAATGAATGAAGAGGCTTAATTCCAGTCTTTAAATGAATGAAGAGGCTAAATTCCAGTCTTTAAATGAATGAAGAGGCTTAATTCCAGTCTTTAAATGAATGAAGAGGCATAATTCCAGTCTTCAAAAGAATGAAGAGGCTTAATTCCAGTCTTTAAATGAATGAAGAGGCTTAATTCCAGTCTTTAAATGAATGAAGAGGCTTAATTCCAGTCTTTAAATGGATGAAGAGGCTTAATTCCAGTCTTTAAATGGATGAAGAGGCTTCCAGTCTTTAAATGAATGAAAAGGCCTAATTCCAGTCTTTAAATGAATGAAGAGGCCTAACTTTAGTCTTCAAATTAAATAAGCAGCTTCTAGTCTTTAATCACATAATCTGGCCTCATAATCGCAATCACTATGAACAGGTTTGAGGGTCTTCTAGATAGGCGATAGTATGATTTTTCTCTGACGTGGACTTTCTCTATGTTTTTGGCAAGCAGTAGCTATTTCTTTAATTGTTTCAGTGGAGACATTTTAAGATATTGATAATTAATTAAACATTTTCCAAATTTAGACATTTACCCTTGTTCTCGTTAGGTATTCTTTTATGTCTGTAAATACTTATTCTGAGATGTTGGCACATCCACTCTGCCAAAATATTTTAGAGACACGTACCTAAACACAGATTTTGCTACTTTTAATTTTTTGAAAACATTCCTAACAAAACTGTTACAAGCTCAAGATAGTAATTGGTTATTAGTTTTGTATGTATTACTTGCCATAATTAACCTATTTATTAAATGGTGGATGTAGAATCTGTAGATAATCATAAAAACTTTCAAGATGATCAGAAATAATGAAAATTCTTCCATACTTATATTTCATTGGGAACGTAAAAATTACATCCTAAAATAAATTGCAATTAGGTATAATTGTGTTAATATTGTTCAGTTTTGATCATTATTAAAAGAAAGAGAAATTATCATATTGACCCAATTAAATTACATGGGATTGCATCGAAAAGTACCTATTAGTTTACTTTGAATATTCTAGACCTTATTGTAGCTGCGTATATGATTCAATTCAAATTATTGAATTATGTTATACAATATTATATATGTGAATAAAGCATATTTACAATGCAGGTGATAGGACTCCGAGATAAAGTTTATTACTTACTTATAAGATATACCTAATATTGTAGAACCAATCTCTAGAAACATAAATCTGAAAATCACATAAAAATTTTCCCGTATATATTTTATTTGAATGCATTTGAATGTTTTAATACTCCAAGTACCCCAAAAGTATAAAACACAGATTGTACGCTTATTTTGTGTTGATTTTTGATTAGAATTTCACAAGCAAACCTTGCGGGTTCGACTTTCTTTTAATTATAAATGAAAATTTGAGTTAAATTGAAGATTCGTTTAATTTCCTCCTATTTTATACATTTACTCTAATATTAAATAGACTATACCTACCTTGCTGCTAATCAATGGAAACGGTGCACATTCTTTTTCTTTGTGCTTAAAATTAGCAACAAGGAAGTAAACCAAATATTGTAGTGTACGTATTGATTATAGAAATCTAGGAAAGCATAAGGAAACCATTAGAAATTGATTATCAAATTTCATTTTGTTTTCAGTGAAAGAATGAAAAACGGTGAGAAACATACATAAACCGCATTGATTAAGTAACAATAATATAAATGCGAAGAGGGGAGGGGACATGTGAAAAGTACAATTATAGCTTAGCCCACTATAATGCGGATATGAGGTTCAATTCGATCCTGGCGAGAGAATTAAATTTTAAAATAAACGTACCTGATTTTCAGTTCTTCCCATTCTTGGTCTTAGGTGTTTATATAAAAAATATTCTTTCAATTTATTCCCACGTACAGTGTATAAGATATAAATGTATGTATACAATATCGCAGTAACTCGTGCACTCAGTTCTATCTTCATAGCTCATGAACCAATCCGAATACTGTGAGGTGCAATCAAAGATATTATTATACTAGGTACAGTAGGATACACCACTCTCTGAAATTTCTGTTTTACAAAACGCAATTAGGATTTGAAAGCAGGAACTAAAGCAACAACATTTGGGGATCATATTTTTTTTCTATTTTATTTCGCTGTATATATCCTTCCGATGTAAAGCCTATTTTCTATTAAAAAAATCTTCATTTATAAATGAAATACAAGTCGAAATATTGTTAAAGGTCCTCTCCAGGCTCCGGGGAAAAAATGAGTTTAGAACATAATATTATAGAACTAATGTAACCACATACAATTCGGTTCAGTATATATATTATTATTTGCTTTCAAAGTTTTTTAATACTATGTGAGCAACAATCGTACGAATCACTAACCTGACGCTGAGAAAGAAGATTGTACACTCTTTGTTTTGATTGTAAGTTTAGATTTTCAAAGAAACAATGCGTTTTAGGCCTTCGTTTAAGATATTAATTGTTTCCTAAAATATATAAACATTCCTATAATATGTTTATCCGATTTTATACCTTTAGACGAATATTAAATAGATTTATTAAACCTAATACCTAGTTGACAATCAAAACAGATGGTGTACATTCTTCTTCTGACTGAAAATTAGAAAGTCGGAAGTAAAATAGGTTTTGTAGAGTTTTGATTATAAAAATATTTAAACACATATAAAATTAAAAATATGCTATCGAATTTGATGGAGTTTGCAGTAAAATGATAATAAAGATTAGCCTCGTTGATTTAAGCAATAAAAAATTTGCTAGGAGGGGACCTTTAAAAAATGTGATGCATTCACTATCTCTGAATAACTGTGACGTAATCTGAATACATGAATTTGTGGGCTAATTTGCACCTACCCGTTGCAACGTGTCACCACTGCCCTGAATCCTATTTTAATATAATAATATTAAAGATATTATACTACAGTATAATAAGACACACACACCACTCTAGTAAATTTGTATTTTAAAAGTGCGTTGTGGCGCCATCTGGATTTGAAAACGGGAACTAAAAAACGACAATATTTGGTGTTGATCAGGACATTGAAAGTTTCGGTATTCAGGCAGTAGTTATAAACATACATTTAGGCTATGTGTGGATGGTGTGATTATTGAATTAATTCCATTTTGCCCATGCTAACTTTGATGTGCAATGTTTTGAGTAACAACAAAACTGACCAAATGTTGTTGTTGATTAAGTTCACGCTTTCAAATCCAGCTGGCGCTTACAAACAGAAATTTCCAAGAGTAGTGTATCCTACTGTAGTATAATATATTTATTAGTTCTATATACTGTGGTATTGATCAACACGAAATTTTGTTGTTTCTTTAGTTGGCGCTCTCAAAATCCAGATGGCGCCACAACGCACTTTTGAAACAGAATTTTTCAAGATTGGTGTATTTTACTGTAATATAATATCTTTGGTGCAAGTACTGTCATGGTTATCTATATATAATAATAATAATATCGATGTACATTTTTTCGCCTCACTACCTATAGAATCTGAAGGGTCTCCTGATATGAACGCCTCGCACTTTCAAAGACTTTATCAATTATTTAAAATTCGCGGTAAAGTCCCTGACTACAACAACAACTTCAAAGACAAGATAAAAAAACATTTCCTGCAACAAAAAAAAATAATAATAATATCTGACTGTCTAGTAGACTACGTCTGTACGGACTACGGTAACTTTATTTGTTTGTTGTGAACTGTTTTTCTTGCTGTTACAGAATAGGTATCTAATTTTTCAAAAACTACTTAGGTAGGTATTTGTAGCTAGCTACCTTAGCCTACCTAATAACCTATGAACTGTTATCACATTTCAAATTGGGGGAGGGAAACAAAGTTCATTTTCAAGTAGCCTAGGACTAGGACGGAATACCTAACCACATTGATTTTGTTCAAAAGTACCAAAACTGAAAAGGTAATTAATTACCTATTTAGGTATATAAAATATATCTCAATACCTAGGTCTCTCCAGACTCCAGATAAATTATCATAAATATAACTAGTTAGGGTAGGCAGTAAAATAGTAGTTACTATTGCTCATCCATGTTACAGTTACATAGTACTATGTCAGTTAAAGCCAATTAGGTAATTGGCTTAGATTTCAATTTTTCAAAAAGGTCAAAACTCAGATAGGTAGGTATGTCTACCATGTTTCAGAGGCTGGAAAATTGTAAGCCAAAATTTCACTAAAAATCTGAGCCAAGCCAATTTGGCTCATTTTTTGAAGATTTCAAGCCAAAATTAACATGGGAACATAAGAATTAATTCAAAATTTAAAGCCAATTAGACATATCTGAGATTTGACCATTTCAAATCTAAGCCAAATAATTGGCTTTAACTGACATATTCTTATACATGGTACCTATGTCTAATTAGCTTAAAATTTTGAATGAATTCCTATGTTCCCATGTTAATTTTGGCTTGAAATCTTCAAAAATTGAGCCAAATTGAAATTGGCTTTGCTCAGAAATTGAGAAATTTTTGGCTCAAAAATTGGCTTACAAGTTACAATTTTCCAGCCTCTGAAACATGGTTGCTCATAAAGTCAAGTTAGGTATAACTCTCCATTTGGCCAGTCTGCAGAATGTGGAACATTTTTCCAAGACTCTCTGCAGGAGTTTTTGATTTATTTTTAGAAATTTGAGATCTCTGCGGAATATCTCAAAATAATTCCTATGTTACCATTAATTTAGCTGCGGGAGATTCTGAATCTGCTACTGTGAGTCAGAGAGTAACTCTCTCTCAAATAAAAATCTCTGCGGGAGAAGAGACGCATTCTGCAGACTGGCCATTTGGAATTGGCACCCAGTCCGCAGCCAGCCGCCAGGTATTAAAGAATGTCCAAACTCGCCATTTTAATGGCAAGTTTTTGTTAATTATTTTGAGCCTTTCAATTGCAAATGATGAGAAATATCTAATTTTCTCCTATGCTACAATGTTATAATTTTAAGAGAGAATTTATGATAATTTGATCATTTTGGTGAATTATGGAGAAACAAATGGTCCACCAGATTGTATTTGATGGTAAATTCCTATGATACGTCGAGAGATTAAGATATTCAATTTCTATAATAAAATATTCCTGCAATGTCGGAGGATATTTAGCTATTAATTCCTATATTACCATTAATTTTTGGAGTGGAAAATGAAACAATGTTGGAGGACTAGACAAATCGATGAAAAATGTTGGCAGCTATTTCTCAGATTTTTGAAAAAATCAGTGCAGTGATTGCACCAAATACAAACTTTGAATGTCGGAGGATCCGAGGATATATTTAGCTATCAATTCCTATATTATCTCAGTCTGAAAAGAAGGTCTCAGACCCCAGAGTGGAAAACAGAGTTACTCCTAACTTCATGCATAAGATGCATTCCCATCAGTGATGTTTATCATCACAACAAGCCCAATTGTGAAGCTTAAATGACTTATTTTACATTAGTTTTCACTGCGGAGTTGAAATTAATAAAATAATTTACTGATTTCTGCATTTTTTAGGGTTAAAATGAGTAATTTTTGTTCATTCTAAATTCCTAACAGAGTTACTAGTCAATCTGAAATGAGTTATTATTCCACAGTATTTCCACTCTGGCTCAGACCCAGTATTTTTTATAGAAATTGGGATTTGGGCATGGGGACATAAGATATTATATTTAATAACATGGGGACATAAGAATAAAATAGGATTTGGTTGCAGGATTAACCCACAAATCCTGCTGTACTTTTCAGACTGGATATTACCATTAATTTCTGGAGCAGAAACTGGAAAAATGTTAGAGGACTAGACAAATTGATAAAAAATGTTGGCAGCCATTTCTCAGATTTTTGAAAAAGTCAGGGTAAACTCCTAGTTTAGTTGACCCTCGGATAGGGTCAACCTAAGTAAAATAGTATGTCTCATAAACTCACCATTTGTCTCTCCAAAATTCAACAAATTCTTTCCAAAATGATAAAATTATCATTAATTCTCTCCAAAATAACATTGTAGCATAGAAGAAAAATAGATAAAACTCTCCATTTGCAATTGAAGGGCTCAAAATAACTGTCACAAACTTGCCATTAAAAATGGTGAGTTTGGACATGCTTTATTACTTGGGGGTCAACTAAACTAGGAAGCGGGTA